>BRDA01091618.1:0-40753 GCA_036984385.1 Crenuchus spilurus
AAATATTGACATTTGCCATCTCCACATCATTGCATTCAGTTTTTATTCACAAATTGTTTAGTGTCCCAACTTTTTTGGAATCCGGTTTGTATGTTACATACGTGTGTGTGTGTGTGTGCACGTCTTATATATTATATATACACGTCTTATATATAGATATATTAGCAACAACATGATGCAGTTTTTACAACTTTATACGAGTTAGTTATGCAAAGCTATGCCTTGACAAACATGACATAATGTTACTGTTAGATAAGCTATAGATTAATGCTACATGATTTTTTTTTATCTGAACATACCTTGCCAAGTGGATCATGGATTCTGTTACATTGTGACCTGAAAAAGCACTGCACTCAAAGAAAATCAACTGAGAGTCCTGCAAGACAACAAAATAATTGACCTTCTTAAGTGCAAGACACATTATATGGTAAATATACAGGCAACAGCATGTCATCCCATGTTTAATCATCCTATTTCAGTCATTTCCACAAAAGTACAGCATGTTCAAGTGATTGTATGAGATCAAAATATTCTAAAGCACTCAAAACATCACAAAAACTACACACTGAAGACCAAAGAAAAATAAGTTGGAATGGGAGGAATGGATAAAAATCTGATGATTCATTTCCTGAAGTACATTCCACATTTTTAGTTCTGTTAAAACTCTGATTCAGATGGAGGGATTGACTGATCCATTAGTATTACATTCCTTCACTCACCTTGGCTAATTTTTCACCTGCTCTGAACTGGATCTCTCTCTGCCCCTCCAGGTCAATCTTATTCCCCAGCAACATAACAGGAATGTCCTCACCTGTTCCTTCCTAGGTATTAAAGAAAGTGGCAGTCAGTGGCCGGGTTTCCATCTAAACATTTCACAAATGTTACCTGCATTTATGATATTTCGACAGAAAAAATATTTGTCGTTTCCATCTACTACAGTTACGCATAGAAACATTAGATGACATAGCTGCCTTTCATGAAAGATAGCATCAAAATAAGCAAAATGGAAAGATTTAACTCAGTCTTTGCTTTTAGCAGAGTCATCGTTACAGCCATTTGCAATCATTTTATGGCTGTAAATCAATTTCGCTTAGTTGATCCACCTCTGCACTAAAAATGCAAACAGCTTCTCCCCAGTGCCATTTAACAAACAGGCTACCATAATACAGGATCTACAAGTAGATGCACACTTAAAAACTCATTTTAGTTACAACAGTCATGCTCTCTACACTGAGACTCACCATTGTTTTATACAAGAGTGCCATATGTGTAGAGTGTAGGGTAATGGACAAAACATTTGGTTTAAGAATAACAGTTAAATTCTGTGTATACACTGATGAAATGGTACATTGTGTATAATATTCTACCTTATCCACCTCTTCCCAGCATAAAACTCTTTTGCAATATTTGTGTGTGTTTTCAAATATTGGCCTTTTCCATTTAGGTTTTTCTTTGCACATTTTTAAAAATTCAAAAAGTTTGTGGATGGAAAACCCATTAATATCTCAACATGTCACTCCTGTAGAATATTTAGTGGGTTCAAATCTTTCTCAAGTGTTTCTTGTTTCTCGACACCTCCACACTTGACTTTTACAAATCTAATTTTGGATGACCTTCCTGGATGAATCACTAATTACAAATTACTTCAAATGCAATAGCACAACTTCTCCGTCATTCTAATGTTGAGAATTTCAGAACAAGAACATTCTACAGACTCCCAACAGTCACAGAGGTATGGCAGACCAACCAAATGTTTAGATTTTTTGGTGTCTGTTGGGCAAATATTCTTGCATTTTTAATTAAAAGTTGAAGCTTGCCTACAAAGTCAACCATTACCTGACAGAAAATGTATAATGATTCTGCACTCTCTCTCTCCCTCAGGCCACAAACAATGGCATGGTTTGAGAGTGGTGATCAACCAATATGGATTTTTCAATGGCTGAAACAAATACTTATAGCACAGAGCAGCTGATGACTGATATATAATGTCAGTATCACATTGTTTCACCTGAGAAAATATAAATACAGTTGGAGCCTTGGTTATTGTTCCCCCTGGTAATTGTACAATTTGGTTTACTTTTTTCGGTGAAATTTTGTCCCAATTATTGTTCATCCTCCTGGTTTTTATTGGCATGTCCAAACAACTTGCCAAACAAGGTGAACAAAGCATCCACCCATGCAGTCGTTCATTCTGGATTTGTTTTTCATTGTTTCTCCGGATTTGTTTCTCTTTGTTTTTCCTTGATAATGCTCAAAAACAAACTAAAACACATCACACTAAAGTGACAGCGCACATCACTACTGCCTGAAAACAAGTGCAAAAACAAACAGCAGCTGAGAACTCAGAACGGGTGTACAAAACTAAGGCTGCCGCAAGAAACAGACCTCTCTGGACACATTTCCATATGCCAAAAGTTGTCTTCAGTACAAGTAAGTGTGACATAAACGTAAGACCTTTATCCATTTCATTAGTCTTTTGAATTTATTTCTCATTGTTTTCTGTATGTAAAACTACAAAATTACAGTAGGGTCACAGCCTCCAGGAAGAAAGTCTTCCTGAGCCTGCTAGTGTGTGATCAGAGGCTCCTGTAATGTCTACCAGATGGGAGAAGAGTGAAATGTCATTGATGATGTTTCTCACCCTGCCCAGGCAGCGTTTGTGATAAATGTCCTTAATGATGGGTAGCTGGTTGCTTATGATGCGTTGGGCAGTTTTCACTACCAGTTTGAGTGATTTGCAGTCAGCTGCAGAGCAGTTACTGTACCACACAAAGCTGGTGAGTACACTCTCAGTGGTACAGCGGTATAGGTTCACCAGGATCTCAGGACACAGCTGAGTTTTCTTAAGGCTCAGTAAGAAGTAAAAGCGCTGTCGTGCCTTTTTGACCAAAATGCAGGGGTTCACAGACCAGATGTGGATGCCAAGGGACTTGAATCTAGACACCTGCACTACTGCAGCTCTGCTGATGCAGATGGGGGAGATCTATGATCTCCTTGGTTTTCTGGGTGTTGAGTACCAGGTCGTGGTCATGGCACCATATAGTCAGATGCTGCAGCTCGTCTCTGTAGTCTGACTCATCAACAAAAAAAGGTATTTTTTGTTAATATTTTGGAGTGTCTGGAACAAATGAATTGGATTTACATTTCTTCTGGGAAATATTGCTTCAGTTATTGTGCATTTAATTTACTTTAGAATGGATTAATGATGAAAACCAAGGTTCCACTGTATTAAAAAAAATTATAAATTGCTGCCTTGAGATGTAAGAATAAGTTTATCAGTCATGCATGTATATGCCCACATAGTTGTGAAACTACACACTAGGGGGAGCTCCAACATTGTTCCCACTGATAAGGCTGCATGCAGATGTGCCTGGAAATGAGCCATTTCTTTATTTACTGGCCTTGTGAATATAGGCCAAAAGACAATAATCAACCTGATTAATCATCCAACTGATTAATCAGTCTATAAGAGTATTGAGATTTTTTTTATTGCCCCTCCGGACTTCCTCCTGTCCTCCCAACATATATGACACAGCATAGGATGTGCAGTGAATGTAAAAGCTGCCCAAAATGTGCAACTTTTTGTACACATTCTTCCATTTGCTTGAATAGTTTAATGTGTACCAAAGGACATGAAATGCTTATAATGCTAACGGATGAAGTTTACCTGTACACTGGCTAGCCATGACCTCACTGCTGTAAATGTCTGTCCACTAGTGATATCATATATGACCACCACCCCATCTGCTTTGCGGAAAAACTGCTTGGTGATGCTGCGATACCTACCAAGACAACAAAGACCTCCTTTTATGCATGTATCAAATTTGTGGATTTGAGCAGATTGTTTAATGTTATCCAATAACACTGAATGAGAACAAGAATACTATACTCACCTCTCCTGTCCTGCTGTATCCCACATCTGCAGCGCTACTTGGCTGTTGTCCACTATAAGGGTCTTCACACTGTAATCAATACCTAAATGTACAACAGCAAAGAAATGAACATGAGAGACATTAATGTCTGCAGCCCTTTGTTGTCCACAGGAGACTCATTTTCATCTCTTGAAATGTTTTTTTCTTCCACTCTGCCTTCAGAACAGATCGATCTTCTGCGCATATGCTTCTACAACAAGAGGATACACTAAGAAGAAAGGGCACGGCCAATTGATCCAAGATTGGGTGAAACAGCAATACTGATGGACTGTAACAGAATCATGTTATAGAATATACTAGTGCAACTCCCAAAAAGTCCATTTGTGTTCATAATTGAATGAGTGTTCAAAAAGGTAAACTGTCATATCTTATGTTCATTATACTTACACAGTCATATTTGAAGCCTTTTTGTTGATACTGTTTGAATAGTAATTTACTCAAACTTGAAATTCAACATTTTAATTTTTTGGATTTCTGATTTTCATGAGCTATAAGCCAAACAGTAAAACAAAAAAAGCTTGAAATATCTTTTTATATGTAATGTATATGAAATATATGACAGTTTACCTTTTTTAATTAACAACAAAGAACTTTTTTCACAATATTCCATTTGTTTTGATGTGGCACTGTACAATAAGGTGTGTCAACATCCAACATTAAGCAAAAAGCTTTTTTTTTTTGGTCCAAACATGATAAAAATGTTAATTGACTACAAAGTTTTAGAGCAACAATTGCATTAGATCACAAAAGGCAATATAATCACGATATCACACTACTGCTTTCTCATATCAGTGACTTCCCAGTGCAACTTACATTATTGTATTAGACTGCAAATGAGATTAATTAATAGTTTCTGTGCATCAGTTTTCTATTTATATATGATTTTATCCAAAATATTGTAAAACTAGTTTCTGCAAATTTCTTTGACCACATGTGCTTAACAGACTGGAGCGTTAGAGTGAAACTTCCTATTAATGCAGTCAGCATAAAATTACCACACAAATGTGACAGAAAGCCTAATATGTTAACCTACTGAAGATCTTGTACACATGTGCACTTTAAAATTAAGTACTGCTAAATATTTATTGGCGATGGTGTTATTGATATAGAAAATGTTTTCAGCAATTGTTGATCTGTCCTGCATATCAGCTTGAAATAATTTTAGCCCATTCCTATTCCACATTTTTATTAGATTAAGGCCAAGACTTCCAAAACATTAACTTTATTATTCTGTAACCATTCTCATGGAAAAACGACTTGTGATTGTTGGGTCGTTGGATTGCTGCATGACCCATGTTCTCTTGAGATTCAGCTCATGGACAGATGTCCCATCAATTTACACGCGAGTCACAGTTCACCTTCAAATTGATGATCATAAAGGTTCACATACTTTTGCCACTCACAAACATGTAATGTTGGATAATTTTTCTCAATTAATATGAAAACATGTATTTGATTCTCTTTACCTACTTTTAGGAGTTGACAATCTGTGACAAAGTTTTAAGTCACCTCCATGCAGAAATATTGAAAATTCTTAAGGGTTCACAAACTTTCAAGCACGACTGTATAAAACAATTATAAGCTGCAAAACATAAACCAACAATACTAAATTAGACTATCAAATTCCAGATATATGAATGAAAACACTATTAAAACAATCACTGTCCTTGTATCTACACTTTGCCCATTTTATCAGCTCCGATGAGCATTTAGGTGCACTTTGTAGTTCTACAATTGCAGACTGTAGACCATCTGTTTCTCTGTATAGTTTATCCTCCTTTCACTTTGTTGTTCAATGACCAGGACCTCCACAGGACCAGTTATTTAGGTGGCATGTTGTGGTGATGGTGTGTTGGTTTGACTGGAACAGACACAGCGGATTGTCAAATCAGGGGTCCTGACCATTGAAGAAAATGGTGAAAGCAGGCAAACAAGTAAACAATGTACAGAGAAACAGAATGACTACAGTCTTTAACTGTAGAACTACAAAGTGCACCTATAAGGTCAGTGGAGCTGATAAAATGAAAATTGAGTGTACATACAACATGTTCACAATGAAGTGGTTTCTGAGTATAATCACCAATCCCTTCTCTTTTATCTTATTTACAAGAATTGGCATTATGGAACTATCCAACGGTTGAAAAGTTTCCAAAAGGAACCAAAAGCAGTTGCTCCAAGGAATCACTACAAAGAAGTCTTTGCATACTTTAATTTTTAAGAGAGTAAACAGAGGAACTGAGCTGAGGAGCAGTGAAAAGGTAACTGACCGACGGTAGCAGAAGTGCCTGGATAGAAACAGTCATCACAGAAGCGGCGCAGCAGAGATGTTTTCCCAACACTGGAGTTGCCAACCAGAACAATTTTAAAGAGTCGGTCTGGTCCTGAGCTTGCTCCTTCCTCCTGAACAAAGAAGCATACTTAGAGTAAGGAGCATAGAAGACAGTGCAGGCTTTGGTAGCATTTATTGTAAGGCCAGTGGTACAACTCTTCTGTTAAACAAATTGTCAACTGAGACAACATGACTTATCTGTACAATGCATCAAGCCTCATTGGTTGGAGCTTCATCTCAAGGCGGTGCCTTCATTATATGTGCCGCTCACAAACCACTGACTTTAGGACATGATCTTTCGAGACATTCTATACTTCTATAATAATTCACTCTCATTCTCAGGAACAGACAGGGTCAGAAACAGTGCTCACTGAGAATGTATGAGAACAAGACAAGTCAAGTGACACTTCATCATCCAAAAAACAAACAGCTGCTGATCAGTCAGGCCAATGATGACATATCTAATCCCCTGTAGAAGCAAACACTGGGACAGGATGATCTAGGGCATGCCGGAAATAGTTTTGTTCAGAACATATTTTTCTGACTTACAGACCTAAGGACTTTAATACTTATGTATGCTTTATTGTGAGAGAAATATTTATGATTTTTGGCATTATTGTGCTGAAATGAACACAATTTACTGGGCATGTAAATACCTGTGCACTCTTAAATATAGACTTTAAGGTAGTGTGTCAACTGTATTGATTCTGGCATTTTATAGAGCAGGTGTAGGCAACTCCAGTCCTCAAGTGCCGGTTTCCTGCCCAGTTTTGGTGATCTACCTGATCAAACACACCTGATTCAACTCAGCAGGCAATTAGCATGTTTAACTGTAGTGTCAGAGCAGTGACATCACCAAACTGTGCTGGACACCGGCATTCCAGGACTGGAGTTGTCTACCCCTGTTATAGAGTATACTGAATAATACATAATATGCAATTAAGTGCTCAGAAAATAGTGAAATGTCAGAACTGATTATATACAAAATAAAATTCATGCAATTTCAATTTTGTACACATATACACATTAAACTATACAACTCCTCCCTCAACAAGTGATCCTATGGTTTAGCACAGACAGTGTCATTTTATTGTGTTCATATTACAAATTTACATATCCACAAACCACAATTAAGTGTATATATTGCTTTTACTGATTTATTTTACTGATGTATAAATAAGTGTACTCTAATTTAGTCTGTTTATTCATTTTATTCTCTATAACTATATTGTTCTATTCCGTTTTATTCTTATTCTATTATATATTTGAATAGCAGTTTGCAAATGATCAGCACCAACAATTCCTTGGGGCAGCCATGGCCTAGTGGTAAAGATCTGGTCTTGTGACCGGAAGGTTGCCGGTTTGATTCCAAGACATGACGTGACTGAAGTGCCCTTGAGAAAGGGACCTAACCCCTTAACTGCTCCCCGGGCGCCGATGGAGAAGGGCTGCCCACTGCTTCAGGCACAAATTCTCACAGCCTAGTGTGTTCACTAGTGTGTGTATGTTTCACTGCACGAATGGGTTAAATGCAGAGGACAAATTCCATTATGTGCAAAGCACACTGGAAAAAAAGTGAATCTTGTTACACACAGGCTTCATTTACTCATACCTTCATACATAGCTCAAAGGTTTGGGCTCACCCATTAATTTGAACATTTTCCAAAGCAGCACATACACACTGCAGACGAAAGTGCTTTTTCCTAGTCAATTTGATACTAAAACAAAATCCACAAATGCTTCTAAGGTAGAAGGGTGAGGTAATGACAGTGTCACTGCTTTTAAGTTCAGTTTTGGTGTCTCCCACAAGTTGTTGACAGTGAGTTTATAGACTTTAGTACAACTGTTTGCTCTACTTTAAAGGTTTAGCAAACATTTCACACAAAGCAGTGTGAGACATAGGGATTTCGTTGATATGAGCTTTGAGCTAGCATTACTGCTATAGCACTTGTGTCACCAGGTTGTACAGGATGTTTTTTGTTAAAAAAATATAACATCTATTCTATTGATGGTGTTTACTGATGTTTATGAACTAATCTCCTATTCTAGTGATTAACAGTGTTCATTGAGCCTGTTCGTGGACTTCTATTCTATCTTCTATTAAAATGTATTCATGAAACGAACATTCATGTGGATTTAATCTTAGTTTTGAAACAGATAATAATAAAGAAAACGTTAAAGGTAAAGAAAAAATAATGTATGGTTTTCATGGAAAAAACTAGGTGACCCTACACTTTGAGCAGTAGTTTGCATACACGCATACTGTGCAAAAATCAGGGACCACCCTAGAGTCATGTCATTTCCAACCATAACTGAACATTATCAAATTCCTGCAAAGTTTGAGATTTCACAAAGCATTAAACAACAAAAAATAAATTAAAAAATACTAATTGAGTCTGTTCACAAATCTGTGAACACTGAAAGAATTTTATCCATGCAAGATTATATTTTTACAACTTGTATACATATATACAACTCTGTATTAATCAGAAAACAATTATTCTCCTTTTAACTTTCTTCTATAGACATATAACTCTGTATGTGTAGTTAATAGACTGATGTAGTTTAATATAATTTAGTTTCATATAACCAATAGGCAATTATATTTAGTTTATTCTTACTTATACAATATTATTCTGTCTTAGCAGGCTTTTTACCTACACTTAAAGGTTACAGATTAAGCAGCCTGTACACATTATCTCTTTCACAGACATAGAATGTATAAACATTTCTGGACGCACACAGATTTTAACACTTACACACTTTTCAGTAGTGGTGGGGCGACGCGTCGACATAATCGACGTAATCGACTTAAAAAATATGTTGATTTGCAAAAATGCGTGTCGACGCGTTTCCAAGATGGCCACACCCACTAAAAACATGGATTTCTCCGGGGAGCAGGCTGTGGCAAAAAAAAAAAACTCGCACACGGGCATCTTAAGTTTGGGAGTACTTTGGACAGAGACCAAACAATGTGGTGCTATGTAAGCTTTGCCAAATGGAGATGGCTTATCACAGCAGCACGACCGCTATGCACGAGCACCTGAAGCGCAAGCATCCCGCAGCGCTTCGTCAAGACGGCTGCGAGACACCACCTTAAGTTCTGTTTATTTGTTCTCTCCGCCCTAGCATTATATAATAAAAATATTAGCATGTGTTGCTAATGTGCATGTTAGTAGTAGTCACTATAGTCCTTTACTGCTATCAGGGCCTGAATTTCAGTGCGGGATTGCGGACGATTTATTTGATTTCCGCAATTTTAGCCTTAATAATGAGGGAAACTCCCACACACAATTACAGCGAAAACGTTCAGTGAAACATTCGCTTGGTTTGGATTGTGAGACGGGCGGATGGTCGGGCGGACCTACTTCCGTACTGGACGCTGCACTTGGTGCGCTCACTCTTCATCTGTCTACAGAGCTACGAGAACCTTCTGCTTTAGAGGCGTTTCTCTCAGTCAACTTTCAGAAACAACACAGTCACTGATAAGAACTTGTGGTACGCAAACACGGAGCGCTGGCTAAAACGCAAATCTCCATCGTCTGAAATTGAACCCGCTTAAAAAAAAAAAAAAAAAAAAAAAAAAAAAAAAAAACACAGCCAGAATCCGACTCACCTTCGCGTGCACGAGCATCACAGCAGTGCAGAGCACATCGCACTCGCTGTTTCTGTTGTTTCTGTATTTAAATAACTATTTTTATTGTCATTACATTCACAGAAAACAACAGAACAACCCACGAAGCACTAGTTGTGTTATATTTAACAAACGGAAGTCCTAAATAAATCCATATTATTAGAACGTTGTTAAAACAAAAGACACAACAGAGATTCTGCTACAGCTCCTAACATCATCTCATGTTATTGGTCTAAATTTAGTGATTTGCATCTTTTCAGAAAAATGATATAGTACACTATTTTAATGTTCTCTGACCCAGAGCTGAGTTATAAACAAATCAAGTGTGCTTACACAGTAAATCTGCCAGTGTTAAATCAACACTATTAGAGTTAAATTAAGACTGAGGGTGTAACACTCCCATAGCTTGTCTAACCTTAAAACAGTAACACTCCCAGTGTTAATTTAACTCTAATAATGTAACACTGTAATGCCTAAATGTTCTTACAGTCACCCCAACACAGGAGACATGTTGACCCATACACTAGAGGGGAAGAGAGATTGTGTGTAGGTGCTAGGGTGTGTGTTAGTTACTTCTGTTTGTTGTTCAAGTTGAAAATTTTTTGCATTGTTAAAAATCTTGCTTTAATTTCATGAGAGATTTTATGTTTGACTGTACAGAGAAGGTACATTTTAACACAGGATTTTATTTTGCAGGTTATGTGAAGATTAAAGAAAATATAGAAATGTTAAGAGGATTTCTCTTTTTTCATCATTTTGGGTACATTATTAAGTGCAGACAACAAGGCAACAATTAGATTAATCGACTAATCGAAAAAATAATCGTTAGATTAATTAAAAAAAATAATAATAATAAATTTAAAAAAATCGTTAGGTGCAGCCCTACTTCTCAGCTTATACTCTTACCACAGACTTTATCACATTCACTTCACTTATAGCCCAAATCTTTAGGTACACTCAAATGCATTAACTCTAATTTACACACAATTAAGTCTACTTTGTTACATATTAATTATATATTGCGTGACAACATTCCCTTTCATTGAAAACACATTTCACACTTAGCAAACCTGTTAGAATATTTTGTCTCCAAGATAAAAGCTTGGGGCCTGTTATAATCTCTGACATGAGATTAATCTAAGATGGTCACTGACATGTCATGTTAGTGGCAGAGACAGGTTGCTTCTAATTGGCTAACAGAGGCAACTCCTGACCATTGAGGTAAACCTTAACACTTTGTTTTTAAATTATATTGGTAAATCGAGCTCAGGATGTCCACACTGAGGCCGACTCAAACTTGACTCTTTCTCTATTTTTCATGGAAGTGTTTTTCACAAACACCATTATTCTTACAACTGCATATGGAACCAGTGATTCAGTAATGGAATTTTCATCCCAAACCAGGACAGTAAAAAGAAAACTGGCTTATTTTTTATTTATTTAACCTTTAATTTAACCAGGCAAGTCATTACTCACAGGTTGGATGGTCTCTTTCCCTACAGGCTGTCCTCTGGGTGAAGTGGGGGTGAGTATGTCTCTGCTGTCTGGAGGAGGGGATTGTAGGATTGGAGTGCTGGCAGAAGGGTAGAAACTGCTCATCTGGAGATCAATACCATCCTCCAACTCCTCCTCCTCCTCCTCACTCCAGTCTCTGAGTTGGGTTTGGTACTCCTCCTGCAGGAGGTGGGGGAGATGGTCCTCCTCAATGGAGATGACCCTCTGGAGATGCCGTCTAGGAGGAGACCGGCAATCTGCATGGTCCTCCTGCCCCAGAACGAGACTGTGACCCTTTACTGCACTCTTCCTCTTAGAATGTTGCAACACCTCCTCCTCATCATCACTGCAGAACATATACATTTATATAAAATGATTTAAGTATTAAAACTTTTAATACAGCATAAGTCACAGACAGCAGCAATTATATACACTATATGTCCAAAAAAATATGGCTTCTAATGAATGTATTCAGCATCTTTTAGTTGCAACCATGTAAATACATGCACACACAGTTTGTCTAGTGCCTGTAGAGAAGTACTACCAACACAATCTGGAGCAGATAAACATGAACCTGTTGGCACAATGTCTATTGTCAGGCCTAAGCCATAGGGGTAATAAAGCCATGATGAACTGTGATAAAGCAATGAACTGTGGAGCAGTGGAACTGTGTTATCTGGAGTGATGGTGCTCCATCCAATACTTTTGGGATGAGTTGTGGAGTTGGGGATTATTTGGAGTGATCATCCAACATCCTGACCTCACTAACACTCGTCACTGAATGCAATCCTAAGTTCCTTCCCTGCACAATACAGACAATTGATTTCAGAAAAAGCGATGAATGAGAAGGAGTTGACAATACTTTTCTTAGATATCGTAATTCTTAAACAACAGAAAAAGTGAGGAGGTGTGTTACTGCAAATACAATGGCTACGATATGGCTGCAGACATTAGGTGAAGGCCAACAAAGCATAACATAGGCACTTTAAAATGGAGGTTTTTAATATCGGCAAGTTCCTTCACAGACCTTGCGTTATTCAACAACCAATGGCCAGCAGAATATTACAGACATGGAGAAAAACATGTTTTTACCAACTATAACACTGATAGAAGGCTATTCTACCAACCAGACTGTAGTCAGAATGAACAGTTGTATAATATTTACTAGATAACGTTGTAGGCTGCAGCCTTTAAAAACAGTTAATGACTGAATGGAAGTGACCTTCATCCTGAGTGCACTTGAGTGCACAAAGGCATTTTTTTGTAAGAGTTCTATGGGGGGAGAAAAACTTACCTCCTTAATGATGGCTTCCGTTCTGTGTATTTCATGGCAATTGATCCAGATCTCTGTGCCCATGTAGGCTTCATCGCGGAGTTCTTTGGTGTCTAAGGGACAAAATGTAATAATGTTATTTTATTGAAGAACATGAAAATGCCAAAATAATGCCTATATATTTTATGATGATTAACTCACTTGATAGCACATATCTTGCTCATCTCGTAAATGTTTGTTCATTTCCCTAAAAGAGATTGCAAACATGTTTCTGTATTTTTCTCATGAAATGATAATTATTGATCCAATATACTGTATTTGTGTAAGAATTCTTGCCTTAGCAAATCCAGTTGCTTAAGCAGACTTGCTCTCTCTCTTTGTAAGCCCTCTGTAACTCTGTACATCTCCCTACCAAAGAATATAGCAGAAGCAGAATATATAAACCACTAGAGGAAGATTGTTTTAAAGCACAATAGGGGGAAAGTAAAGACCATGGAATGCTAGTGATTGATTTCTACGAGCTTTTATATGAGTGTATACAGTATGTGTGGAGTCTCACATCTCTCTCTCTTCCTGCAGGCGTGAGGCCTGATCCTGCAGCAGACCGAGCTGCTCCTGTGCTAAAAGCAGCTGCTGAGTAGTGTGCTCCAGCTCCCGACCCAACTCCTCATTATACTGCTTCAGTTTCACATTCTCCACTGCAGTCTCCCTCTGCTCACTGTGCATCTCATGACACTGGTGCTCCAACTGATAAACAAACAGATAAAGCTATGTAAGTGTGCTCTAAACAGAAAATGTTACATCACATACACGACACAGCATAAAAATATTTTATTCCAAGTAATTCTGGAGAACTTTTATTCGTCCTTCATCATAATTTTTTGCATACTGTTAAATTCAGCTAGCATTTACAGATTACCGGTATATAAAAACTTCTGTAATGGCCCCTCACTGAATTGCTTTAAAAAATGGCAAGTTTGTAAAGTTAGCATTTAAAATAAATAAATATTCTGATTTGGTATTTTTCACTGCACATATAAGTTTAAGGTCACACATTACATTTTGCATGACAACATATACCTTTATTTCAGAAGAATATTGGTGGGGGGGGGGGTTGCATGTGTTTTGAGACTAAAATCCACAAATACTACTGCTCCAGATACATCCCAGGATGCATTGTGCATAGTAAGTGCTAAACTTGTCTGGGAGTAAACCACAGTACTGAAACCTATAAGCTCACTGTAAACAATGTGTAGGACAGCTAAACTGAACTAAAAAGCAGTGACACTGTCCTACCATACCCTACTACCATAGAAGATCAAGTATCTTGAGCAGCAGCATTTGAAAGCATTTGAAATAAATGTATGTGATCTTCATGGAAAACTACTTTTGAATAGTAGTGTAATTCTGTAGTATTTCATTGCTTTGTAATGTTCTCCATTATTCCAAATTGTTTTGTCTAGTTCAAACATTTGACTGGTTTATTATGTACACCATCATCTCCATACAAGCTGTACATTCCAAGACGTCATATGACATGACTGATGTGTGTGGTACAACTCAAGATGAGCCAAAATTCTTTTATGAGTCAGTGTTCAGTTCAGTGCTGGAATGGGCAAATTGAGACTTTGATGCATGATTGTTGGTGATGGATGTGCTGGTCTAACACAGCCCAAACAGTTGTCATCCTGTGCTTTTCACACATCACACTTAACTTCAATTGTTTACCAAGAACACTGTACAGAAAAGCAAAATTGATTGCTGGTCTTGTAACAATCAGAGGGTCAGCTTGTTGAATGAATTATACTGTACAGTGTCACATCAAAACATTAGAATATTGTGAAAAAGTTCATTGTTGTTCATAATTTAATTCAAAATGCTAAACTGTGTTATTGTCATCATGCTCAAATCTAAAAGGACCCATTAAAATGGGAGTAAACCCATCTGAACAAACACAATGGAAAAAAAAACCATCAGGACTGGCATTTTAAGTAGCCATCTATGCAATCACATCATATGCAAGCAAATATTGATAAGAAAGCTGGTATTCTTATGCCAAGCACAGCTCTGGTCCTAAATATAGAGCCAGAAAAAGTTGACCACAGTATGTCTAACAAGCCTTCTCAAGAACAGCAGTGCACTGCCAACCTGATGGGGTTGGCATGACTTTCTGGTGTGAGCCTCTCTGAAACAAAATGTGCTCTCATCAGTACACTGTAGAGCATAGTTTGCTGTTTTAGATTAACCTTTCATGCTCCATCATCAAAGTTGCATATCAAAATGTATAACACCATTTAAAAGTTTTGTTTAAATGTAATTTAAAAAGGGAAACTCGTAGTTTACCTCCCCAAATCAGAAATGTTGGGACAATATGTAAAATGCAGATTAAAGAACTGAAAGAATTAATTAATTCTAATGAATTAATTTAAAGAAATTAAAGAATTAATTTGGAAAAGCATGAACACAAGATATTTCATGTTTGTCCAACTTCATTTCATTTGTTAATATAAACCCATTCATGCATTTTAGGACTGCAACACATTCCAAGAAAAGTTATGAGGGCAAGGATGAGGGCAATTCAGTTCTAATCATCAGGTTAAAAACTAAATAAGAGTGGGATTTCAAAAAGGTGACATCAATAGATGATTTTAATCATGATTTGATACAAATGCAATATCCACAGAAGGCTGAGGCTTTGAGGAACATTCCCTGATTTGGGGTTGTATAGCCATTACATGTAAAGTATAAGCATGGCTTATAGCTCATGAGTTGGCTGGCAATCAAGCTCAGTAATATCATGGTCGGCATACCATTAAGTTGTAGTTTTGTCACTGTGGCAAGCATCTCCATAAAGTTTGTCAGCAGATGAAAGTGCTCTAAAACACAGTTGACCAACATCAGCAGAGGATATGACAGCCAAAACCATCAGGCTGCACAAACGTCACACTGGACTTTCCAAATGAAATGAAAAATGAACTTTCATCTGAAAAGACCACTGAGCAACAATTCAGATGCTTCTGATACAGCAGTGGATTGGAATTAGGAACTGTCAGCACTAATTAGAGATACAGAGTATTCATATTGTTAAAAAAATTATTTACTTAAACATGAAATTTGAGATTTCTGATTTATGAGCTATAAGCCATACTAATTATCATAAAAATACTTTAAACATCACTTTGTGCAATGAATATAAAACAACACCTTTTTGAATTAAATTATGAACAAAAAAGACCTTTTTCCACAATATTCAATTGTTTTGATGTATGACTATATATTTGTTCTGTTCACGTCATCAGTTTATTTTTTTTACTTTCTTTAGACTAGACATTTGTTACTACAGGAAACAAATACAGGAGATCATACAGAGATATTACCTGGTTTCTGTACATAGTGATTGAATACAGAAGAGGGATGTGATAACCTTAAGCAGCTGTTGCTGCATCTTTCAGCTTTTTCATTAGCATGAAAAGATTCAGATGTTTTTTGTTTATTGCTGATTAAAAGAGCAAGATATCCAGCTCTGCCTCTTATTCTTGCTTTATTTTGACAGCAATTAAACCTTCTTAACAGCTGATTAAGAAACACACTTTTCATCAACTGAAAACATTTATGTCAATTTCTTGACAAAACACAGTCAACAATAAAGACTGTATAAAACTTGAGTGCAGACATGACTCATGTGATTAAATCATCATTCCCTGTTTTTTATGAACACTCAAACTCCACAAAAGAACAAATCACAGCCTCTTGTTGTTCCTAGTAATTGATAAGAGACATGCATCATAACACTGCATTTAGTCATTCTTGATTGAAATATGTGCATGATGATTTTAATCTTTTTTTTTTTTTTACTTTTAACATGACCCATAATATGTACAATTCCATTGAAATTTAAATAAAGAACTAAAATAATGTGTTTGCATAAATATGTACAACCTTAAACTTATACTTTGTTGAAGTGCCCTTTGAATTTCTGACAGCATTCAGTGTTTTTAGGTAGTTTATCAGCATGGCACATCTTTACATGGCAATCGGTACCCACTCTGCACAATAACACTCCAAAAATCTGTCAGATTGTGAGATCATCTCCTGTGTATAGCCCTCTTCAGGTCATCCCACAGATTTTCAATTGGATTCAGGTCTGGGGTATGGTGCTCTTTTGGCAATTCACAGTGTTGGCTTTATGCCAAACATGTTTGCTGCCTCTTGGCACCCTCCCAGACCAAAAATGTATCCTTATCTTTTCATCATTTTTTGAGGGACATCTAGTTATTTGTATCGTCACTGTTGCACCAAATTTGTTCCACTTCTTGCTTGCCTTCTCCAGACTGACACCTTTCAACAATGAGATCCCTTTGATGTGTTGTAAGCTCCTTACAGGCCATGACCTTGGCTGTAAAATGCAACTAAGAAAATGTTAGGAAAATCCTATTAGAACAGCTTAACTTTATATGAGGTTACGCAAAATCACTTTAAATGATGGCAGCTGTGTGCTGACTACTATTTAACATGAGTTTAAATGTGATTGACTAATTCTGAACACAACCACATCCATAATTATAACAGGGTTGTTCACATGTATGCAACCACAATATTGTACTTTTTTTATTTCCCCCTTTAAATAATTTCAGTTTGTTTTTTAATGGAATTGTACATGATAAAAACGTGGCATTTTAAAAGGGGTATTTAGATTTTTTTATATGCACTGTATGTGTATTTGCATATGCACAAATTCACATGACTGCAAGACAACAACAAAGTTTTGGGTTTTTTTATGCAAATGACTACTCACTCTTTTCTGTTTGTTCGAAAGTAGTTCAAGCTCCCTCTCTTTGCCGGAGAGCTGGTGCTCCAGCTCCTGACTGCGGGTCAAGAACCTCTCAGAATCCTGCAGGACAAATCACACCTTACATAATGAACCCATGAGACCTGTAATCATAAGTTTAGTTGAAAGTGGAATTTCACTCCTTTCAAAATATAAATAGCAAAGAATATTATATCATTAAGATGTAAGCGAAGTAATTCCAAGTGGTTTTAGTAAATGTGGGTAAAATGTGTGATTATAGAGAAACCTGTTGTCAGATTCAAAACATAGGACAAAATGTGTTCATAGGAACCACTTAATGCCTCTAAAAGTTAAGACACACAAGCTCACAGCATGAAATGATTATGAACACACTGTGAGGTTATTATACAATAGTTCTGAGATAAGGTTTTGGCCTAAAATGTATTATTACACATTTTTAAATACATTAATGGCAGATGCATGCAGGGCTCTGGAAGGCTAAACAGCCCAACATTTATTTATGTAAAAACTCACCATTTTGGATAGTAAATACTTAATGGGTAAACTAAATAAGATATTGCAAACCATGGTCCACGACAGTACAGCCCTATAGCTAATTTGATACATTTCTCTATAATGCACCATTACTCATCAGAACTATTTGAAAGATTGTTTACATATCAACAATTTTGTATTCATTTTTAAAAACTGATGAAATTCCTTTTTAGTAATTCAGTGTCAGTTTTAAAACAGTCATAATATGAATTACTGTAATGTACAACACTTTAAAACAAATAAACATGTTCTATATCCAATAAATGACTAATCTCAACACTAAATGGAGTGCTATATTCCACCTGTAAAAGTATCCTTTCTTTCTCATTCTTGATCTGTTGCTCCATTTCTTCATAGAGGCGCTGGATTTCATCATCATGAGAAGCTGCCTTCCTGTATGAAATACACAAGATCTGATATGCAAATTTCAAACGCATTGACAAACACACATCCAATATTCCAGTTTAGCAACCATCAAAGCACTGAAAACAACTTGTTATACTATACACTGGGTGCATCTCAAAAAATTAGAGTACTGTTTAAAAGTTCAGTTGTATTCAGTTGAATTTAATCCAAAAATGTAATCAGTCATATTTTACATTCCTTACATGAAGTCACATTTAAATTTTTTTTTGTACTGTTGATCAGTATGGCTTATAACTAATAAAATTTAGAAAGCAAAAATCTCAATCTGCAATCATTCCTCTATTTAGACTAGGCTAGTCTCAAGTGAACAGAAAGCAACAATGAACATTGGAGAAAAGAGTGCTTACATTATAAGGCGATATCTAAATGAATGTTTTCAGTTGCAAAAACAAAAAAAGTTGCAAAGTTTGCAAAAACAAAACAACTGTCAAAAAGAATAATATATTATGCTAATACTGCAGTATAATAAATTGAAAAACCACAGAGCTGATTGTGAATATAAGTGCATATAGTAAAGTACTGTGTTCTCATCAGAAGAACTTTTATCCACTGACAACTGTAATAGTAATCAAGCAATCAGAAATACTATAAAAGAATTTTGAGACAAGATACAGTGAATTAACTGACCTTTTCAGAGCAGTTTCCATCTCCATCTTCTCATTGTTAGCCTCTTTGATCTGGTAGGTCACCCTAGCCAGAAACTCTTCAAAGTTGGACAGGAGGCGAGGCTCATCTCTGCGGAGCTGAGCCCACAAACTGCGCACTTCCCCTGGACTATAAGCACAGAGATTGTAATAAGATCTTGCTGTTTTAAGACGGCAGTAACCTCAGGCTCCTGCAAAACACATTGTACGAGGATGCAACTGCAGGGTGTGTAATGGGATTCATAGATTGAGAAGAGGTAGTATAGTGCAGTAAATGTCTTGTTCAATGTGTGGAAAATGGGTTGCAAAGCAGATGGTAATAATTGGCAAAAATGAGTGATTGCATTTTGGTGTGCAAAGGCCAGTGTGTAAGAAGTAGCTGAATTTGTAAAAAGTCTACCAGCACTGACAAAAATCCCAGTCTACAAGAACTGGTCTGAAAGAGGACACTGATTGACAGGGGCCACTGACAAAATTGTACCCCAGGGAACAATTGCTTCTAGAAGTCAATGCAGGTCCTTCAAAACCAATTCCTGAAAGAACACTGCAGGGAGCTGCATACCATGAACATGTGGAGCAGAGTGGCACTCAAGAAGCCTTCAGCCTTGTGTGCTGTCGGACACAATTCCAACAAGAACTTCCTGTAGACTGGGATTTTTGCCACCACTGGTTTTCCATACATCAAACGAGACATTCACATTCTTCTCAATGTATGAATCCTGTTACAAACCCTACAGGTATTATTAACCTGATCATCCTTGTGCAATGCCATCTGCAGGAGCCTGAAGTTACTACCCCCTGAAATATGCAAGGTGACTCATTTTTGTCCAGTAAGCTTATTATGCTATTCTATTATATTTAAAAGGGCTCAAAGCAAGGAACTCAACTGATTTTATTTTTTAGTAGTTCAGCCCTGCCCATTCATGTATGAAGTTGTCATGAGTTTTTTTTGCCAATGTTCAGACTAATGGAATGATGGAATAATATACTGTAGGTTTACCAGTAAAAATAGTACCCACTTGGTCTTAAAGGCACAGTATCAAAAGCAGGCTAAATCATTTTGGTTGTAAAATTTAAAAAAATTAACTTAATTATAATGACAAATGTTATTAATGTGAACAATGAAATAAATTATGAAAAATGCAATATATGAACCCTTTAAAACAGACCATGTTAAGAAATGTGAATACACCTATAACTGGAGAGCTTTCCAAATGGACCAGGTGGATACAACAGCTTCTGCCATGTTAGAACAGACATTGCTTTGTTTGTGCTGAACAAAAGCCTGTGAAACACTTTGGGGAAAAAATATTTTAAGTTACACCCATCAAGCCATGTCAGACTACATCAGAGTGTCTGAAATACCCTCAGACTCCAGTGGGTTAAAAAGCTCAGGGAACCATGTAATCTAAACTGTCAGGTCCTTCCTGGAAGCTCACCATTAGCCAATAGAATGTACTAAACTCAAACTGATGACTTCCACTAGAGCTACTTCAAGAACAACTACAGTGTGTTAAAGTGGAAACCAGTCATGCAGTACACGAGGGCCGTCTGTTTTTCATACATAGAGAGAAGATAAGCTTGATATTTAAAAGTTTCTTTCATCTGACAGGATTTCCTCTGGGACCATGCAGTCTCATACTGTGATTGATTGTATTATAAGACATTTCAGCCTGCATTCCTCTGAACCTTTGGACATTTTCAGGAAACAGCTGACATTTACTCAGCATGGGTGATTTTTTTTTCTATACAATAGTTCAACAACAGGATATAATCCTTAAAACACAAGTGGAAAAACTTTAACTAGCATACTTTTTCCCCTGATCAAAAGGTGTTTGCAATGCTGTTATACTCACTCCTCAAAGACATTGCTGGCACCCATGTTCTCCATCAGCATGCAAAAGTGTTTCTCTTCATCATCCTCACCCCCACTGAGTATCTCCTCCCACTGACTCTGGTAGAGCGAATCAGTATGACTCTGTACTGGAACAGACTCTTCTGCTACCTGTAAAGCGCCCACTGATGCACCAGGGCCGAACATGAACTCACCTGCACAGCAAACACAAACAATATTCAAACTTCTTTACAGAATTCTTGAACTTTATTGTTTTGGAATAACTGTCCAACAGCTCATAAACAATCTTTTCACTAATATAATTGCAGAAACATTTACCAAATTATTCTGTTAGTATTGTGCAAATTCACATTTTACATAGGCTACTTTTAGTAAGCTATATAAAAAAAGATAAAAACAGATGAGATAAAACAGAAATTTTAAATTTTATAACTGAAATAACTCAGAGCTCTGTGATACTTTAAAAAATTATGATCAAGGTGAAAGACCTAACAAAAATGAATGTGACAGAGAATGATTTATTGTATGATCTTAGTTTAATTTTAATTGCATTTTTAGAAAGTGTCCCAGCATTTCTGGGATTGGGGTTTGTACATAAATACCAGGACGCTGTATACACCTTACATGGTCTTTACTACAGGAAAGTCAGAAGTCTAATGAGGTGGATTTAGTCACCTCATTAGTAATATCTTTACTATAATCTACTACTATTCTGTACAAGAGATAAAAAAAGACCCACTGAATCCAGAGGAGAACTCATCCAGGGTGAGGTATCCATTGCCATCAGTGTCCAGAGAGTCAAACACATTCTCCAGATCCTCAGCACTCAAAGGCAGTTCTCCCAGCAGTCTCTAAAACACAAAACAGGAACAAAAGAAACAAGGCAGAAGTTCATAAATCTTGCTTACATTATAACAAATTATAATGTAACTGCATTTCAAGTTGTAGGATCTTGAGATAAATAATTTATGTCCATTTATAGAACATGCTGCTTTACTAAATGCTTTAATACATTTTATTAATAAAACTATGTTTGATGGCCTTTAAATCACCAAAAGGAATGACATTTAACCAAGATGTAACAGTTGCCTTCATACATATACAGGCCTTCATACATATATCATGATGGTTAGGTCATGGTATTTACACAATGCAGTCGTATTCTTAAAAAAGCAAACACCACACCCTGTGGGAGACTAAGCAAATGTTTACAGGGACAGACTATTTAACAACTGCCTCAAAAACCTAAAATGTTCAATGAATATTCTTACAGATGTCACAAAAGGGAAGAACTATGAGCCTAAACCTGAGTAAACAGTGTTTATCAGGCTTGACCATGACACCTATGTCAGCAGGTTTTTATACTGTGTAGCTTTAAAATAGCTGTTGTTAACACTTTTGTGCAAGTGTGATCAGGATGGTGAGAAAACATAAGCAAGCCAAGCCAACCAACACTTTTCAAATGGACATTGTTCCTAATAATGGTGACCTAAAATGTTTAACACCTTCTTCATGAGGGAATTGCCACAGAATAACCACTTTTTTTCCCAAAATAGTCTTTGAATATATGGTTCTTAAAGAACCCTTTCTGTAAATGAGATTAGCACTTTTTAAATAATAAGTTAATAAATTATTAATAATATTTTTCCCTCCTACACATGTACATCCAAGCCAAAAGCCATTTATTTCAAGAGTAAAATGAACTGATGCATCCACAATGACATTATAATGACAAAACATGTTGGATTGGCCAACAGGCTCTATGCATGCAAGGTCTGTGAAGCATTTCTGTTACACATTATACCGGCAGTTCTGACTTGTGCGCAATCTACTAGTTAGTTTTCTATTTTCAAAAACAAGATTGAGGTGGATCAGAACATTGTTCTGTCCAACTATGATCAGTGTCAGCAAGCCATAACTCTGTTTTGAGTTTTAATTAAAGAGATCAGAAAAAAATGTTAAAATTAATAATAAATATTAAATAATTTATGAATAAATAAATAAATATAAAATAATAAAGGATAACTTCCAAAATACACAAAAGTCTGTAGTGTCAATTTTACAACCAAAAATTTGTAGAAGAAACACAGAAGAGAATTTAAAAAAGCTGCTGTTTCAGTGGAACCAGTATGAACAAGTACAGTCGAGACAAAGAGTGTGGGATCGACAAGAGAGTGACTACTGTTCAGTTCCTGAAGCTGCAGGTCTGAATTTGGTGCTAATTAAGAATGAAGAGCTTACAAAGAAGGTTGAAAACCTACAACAAAAATGAAAGCAGATTAAATGACAAAACCACTTTGGCCCTCAGAGATCTGCAGGGTCTAATGAGGACATTTGGTTCTACACAAGGTAAGATACTACTGCATCTAACAAACAACATCCATCCATTATCTCACCCGCTTAATCCTTATCAGGGTCACGGTTAGCCCCCTACACCCTCACTGGGTGAAGGGCAGGGAATTACACTATTAACAAACAACATTTCCATCCAAATTTAAATGGTTTCCATACAGCTTGTACATATTCAAGACAACCACTTGTACATACACACTCAAACACACACAAAGTCACTGCTGGTGCTTTGGTGCCTTGTACTATGACTGTAGTGTCATGTCAGTTCAGCCTTTTAAATTAAAAGTTCTGAATTTATAGGAAAGGGAGAAAAATTTTTGTTATAAAGTCTTATTTTATAGCCTTATCTATTTGTTGACCTGCATATAAAAACTAGAAGTTGATCTGCCGGTACATGGGAACCTGGAAGACAGGCATACATCAAGCAAGCCCATAGCCACACCACTGAACCAATTATAACCAATGGCCTAAATTCGAGGAACTTGTGCGTGGATGCTTTTTCAGCAAAGACAGTGAAGGTTTGGCATGATTTTCACCATGAATTAAACATTCACACAAATAATGCTACAAAATAAAGAACTAAGATGGAAATGAATGCAATACTGGGAAATCCCTTTCTGTCCGAATGGGTCTACATCATCATAGTAGCCGAACTTGAATAAAGATGTGGAGCTGATGGTTATCAACGTATCTCCATAAACATTGGATCAAAGGTATAATGCCTTTCAAAGACCCTCTTCAGAGCGTGGGCCTACAAGTGGACCATCAAAGTGCAAGGTTACAATGGATGGAAATCTAAGAGGCCACCCAATCTACACAATAATACAACAGAAGCAACAGCCTCACAAAGCTTCCTCCTGTGTCCTGTGCTCCACTCATGCCTTCCATGCTGTCTCATGGACTCTCCTGAATTATCATTCTAAATGTTCAGACTACATTCTCCACACATTTCACTCAACAGGGCCCATAGATTCCTCCTCCACTGAGACTGGAATGCATCTGCTGGATCATCCAAACTGCTTGTAGTGTTAGATAATCTGTTGTTTAAATACCTGGCAATAGATTACACCTATTTTTCAATCTGCCCCCTCAACACCCAGTCATTATAGTGACTAAAGTAACTTGAAGAACAATCAAAAAGATCAGAAACAAAAGCTGTGCTGATCATAAATTTTAATGGCCATTTAAATTCTGATTAAATTACTTTAAATTCTTTACAGCCAAGCTGGCCAATGACTGATCTTTAGTACTAGAGTTTTCCTTCTGTGTGCTAAATGAACACCTGCAACACGCTACTACATTTGCAAAACTTTATATATTCCAGAAGTTAGTATTTAAAAGGACAAATTGGGAGTTAAAATCTTTAAAAAACCCAACTACCTGTCTGTTTAAATATTAGTCAAATAACTGACCAAAACAAGGTGCTATATTGAAAGTAAGAAGCAATAATTTTGAGTATCCCCATTAAGAACTTCATGAAGGCTGCAAAGACAATAAGCTGAGAATTTAACCTTTTACATCTTACAGTCACTGTACAAAATATGTAAAAAACATCACTAAAACATTGCTATAGTTCTTATAAACATTACATTAATATACAGAGTTCATTGTAAATAATTTATGCATCCTTATTTCAAGCTGAATCAAGTTAATCCTCAAAATATCTCATTTAATATGTAAAAAAAAAAAATAAATAAACATGTAAAGTGTGGTCCTATATAATATAAATACATTAATAAAAAAATTAAGTTAATGTACTATTGCAGTACTTTAGCTACTTTAATTTTGGTATCACTGCATCTCAACTCAAATATCTGATCATTAGGTCTAACGGTCAGGTCTTACCTGCATGTCTCTTCGAGTAATGAAGCCTTTGTCTTCAGTGTCACAGATCTGGAAGAATTCCTGAGTCTTCTCCAGCACAGTGCTACAGTCCTGGACAGTGCAGTTCCCAGAGCTTCCTCTTGTGCTGGACCTGCCTTGCATGTCCTCTCTTCTGAGCTGGGTGGTGTGTCTCACCTTAGAGTTACGAGTGAATGCTGCCATAATATTGTCCTTGTGTGTGCACGTGTGCATTTGTTTTTGTGTGTGCAAGGCCTCTGGTCTTCTTCCTTACATGGGCCAGCTCTAGATGGGAAAATTGAAAGAACACACAGCTTTGAGTTTCAACTACATCACAGCCTTTCACAGAAGGCTGCTGCCCTCCATCTCTTAGCAACCACCTCTTTAATTAGTCAATGAAGCTGCAGAGATGTGTAGAGGTAAAAAGACACCGCTAGAGTGAGAGCAAGAGATGGACAGAGAGCAAAAGAGAAAGAAAGAAAGAGAGAGAGAGTTGAACAGTCTATGCAATTCTCATATACAGATATGCTGTTGACCGGTTTACCACATACATATAAGTAGTTGACACTTACAATGCATGGTAGCATGTAGTAGCTTCAGTTGCTGAGTGGGATACGTATAAGGCTTTACTGGACTTTGGAAATATATATGGAATTCAAGGATTAAGGAGGCTAATTTGTAAGTGCGAGCTCCCTCAAAGTCTAATTGTCCTAATTGGCTACAAAGACTGCTGAAGGACGATTACATAACTTAAGAGATCTCTTTATGCACTGACCTGAGAACAAATACACTGAACGGAAACAGAAAGCAGGCAAAAAATTAGGATTAAAATGTAGTTGGATTATTTTTCTGCTATTGAGTGCAGTGCCACAAATGGTTGAATATCTTTTTTGACCATCTCATTAATCCTATTTGTTTTGAAAACACGTGATCTTGAGTAGATAAGGCTTTCAAAATTTTCTCATTGTTATTGAGCATAAATGTACTAAATCAAGACGTTTAGACTGTTAACACATTCATATAATGCATGACTATGTTTAAAAATTGGTGAAAATTAGGATTGTGCCATCAAGTAATCATTAGCATGAAAAAAGAGAACATGATGTTTAGGTTTTAAATGCTTTTGCATAAGAAGAGAAAAGACATGCACCAAGAATCAAACAGATTTTACAGATTGAATAAACAGATTTTCACTATAAACAATCTGCCATTATTTTTATTTAGCAGATCCTGTTGCAATTTCATGACATAAATAATGAGCCATTGCATAATCATATAAGACTCATTATGTTAAATATCCAGTTTATTCTTAACAATCCAAAACTACTGCCATCATATTAGCTGTAAAAAACAGACAGACAACAACAACAAAATTAACACTTAGCAAATAATAATGTGGCATTTGGACTTTAACCACAACTGTTTGTTGTTGCCAATAGTCCCCAATTAGTGGAACAGCTCAACTAAATGTGATGAATATAAAAAGAAGTTACACAAAAGCAAGGATGCAGAATGAAATGTATCCATAAGGCTCTATAGGAACTGCAGCACCAAAGAGACCAAATGCCACAAAATGTTGCACTGATTAGGTACATCAGAAAATTAAGGACCTAGATCACTACTAATCGTGGGACACATTTCCACTAGGGGAACATTTACATTCTCTCAGTGGATGCAAATTTTATGAATGCTTTTAGGCATCAGTGACCAGAAGGCAGAATTATAAACTGAATTCTTGGTCCTAAGAAAGCAAACTGAATGGAACCGACTGTGCAAAGGGACAGAAAATGAACAAATGCTGTTCTAATATCTCCTTAGTTATGGCACCTAATAATTATGAGACTTTAAACCACAGCAAAATGTGCTGTACTATCAGCAATATAACTACATGCCTCAATGGGTCACCAATTAGTCTGCATCTAAAGATTGGAATAAAAGGTTTATTTCAACATGGAAAGTGACTCCACTGTGGAGGACACTGTCTTCAGGCAGTGTAGGCTGTTGGCATGTAATCTGGCGAATCCCTCAGAAAAGTCATGATGCATTTCTGTAAGCAGAGGGGGGGGGGGAAGTAACAAGGACTGTGTCCCACAGTAGTAATGGGGAATGTGGGCAGTAATGACTTGTGATGCTAAAAAAATCTTCAGTAAAAATGCAGTGTTCCTCACAGCAAATACAAGTTTAAGCAGAGCGTTTATATTACTGTGCATGAACAGGCACAGAAAATAATTAATTGCTGTTAATGTTAATTCCAACTAAAATTAATCTATTTTCATTTAATTTAAGATTAATTAAGTCATAGCTTAATTTTGAAATGTATTTATTAGTATTATTGATATTTTTAGAATTTTTATTTTATGAATATATTTTTTCTGTCTTACTTTTCTTTTTTTTCCCTCAGTTTTGGCAAAAAAAATTAAAGTACACTTTTTGAATTGGGATATCACAATATTATGATGCATTGTCACAACCATAGCAGTGCTTTAAACTGCCTCTGATGTTCAGTAAGAATGAAATAGCACTGGTACACCACACACACTTGACCTTACCTTTGGTATTAATATTTCACTAAACGCAAAAGTCAACAGGCTGCTTTTCACTGCTTATCATGTTTAAAATGTCATTCAGCCATTCACCAAAATAAACAACCCAGGACCCAATCTTAAAAATAAAGGCCCTAAAATTATTTTTGTTATGGTTCTATTTTTGTCAAACTTCTTAGTGATACAGAATACTTACACTATTTGAATGATCATCACAATGTGAAAAGATTCTTCATTCCTCACTTCACTTACAAAAATGATCTACTGAAAAGTTATTTACCAAAAGTAAACAAACATGGTTCTGCTAAGACCTTGCTCAAAAAACATTTATGGCACCTTTTGGCATATACAGCCTAGAGTGCAGTGGTGTACTGTACATACTGTACTTGAAACAGTAATTGGAGGCACCTGCTAATTGTGTCAGTGTGTGTTTTGCATACTGGCTCCATAGTTCATATCAAGATTTTCTTCACTGTGTCTTTATGAACTGTGTTCCACAATGAATAGTTTATCTTTTAAACCTTGAAGTCACTGGTTTTATCAGACTCGCATATGAAAATTAGGTGTAGTGACAAAGACAATAAGTTAATCCATTTAAGTTAACTTCTCCATATGACCATTTTAATTTGACTATATAAAAACAATGAAGAATATGTGGTCATATTTTATAGTCTTTACATACCTTTAGGGCTGAAAGAATTATTTGAGTAACACAAATAATGTGATTACAAAAAAACGTTTGAGGATGCTTCGTTTAATTCACGTCACCAAAGTCAGTCTATTTTAAATGTCTCACAGACTGTTATAATTGGCACACATTGCAAATATTTAAGGTGGCACAATTTATTTGACTCTCTGTGGTAATGGTGAAAAATGAAGGCACTGGTGTGCGTTAAAGCATGAAAATATCAAAAGTGTGAGACTATTTTACGCTGCATAAGGTGGACTTTTTAAAACGGGCCTCAACCAAAAGCAGCCTCACATTAACTGCACTTCTTAGTTCAGGTACTGCAGCACTGATGAACGTGTTTTTATGGTACACTATCAATTTATCCCTACTCTCACACACACACTGTCTCTCACTCTCCGTCTCTATTGTCAGATGGTCTATTGCAGGGGGTACACCCTTTTTCTTTTCTTTTTTTTTTTACATAAAACTAAGGACAAATAGGGTAACCTATGTTTGTGACGTTGTATTTCATAGTTTCTTTTCATAAAAGTTTTACAGAAATGTTGATTAAATGGGTTTAGTTCTGGAGCCAATAAGCCAAAGTTTTTAAGCTTTGATCTAATAAAAGTGTCGAGTTCGAATAAAAACATTTTGTAAGGAATAACAGCCAATTGCTTGCTCATTTTAAGAAGTCATTCATGTTGCAAAACACTCCTGTAAACTATAGTTGTTCAAAAACACAAATGCATGATTCATCTGATTAATTGATGAAAAAAAAAAAATTTGACAGAATACTCGATTACAAAAATATTCAATAGTTGCTGCCCTACATGCCTTTTTGTTTTACTTTTGATCATTATGGCTTATGACAATCAGAACTTGAGTATGTGAAATTATTATAATAATTCATAACATCAAACCAAAAAGGTTGTACAACAGAGAAATGTTGAACTTTAAGAAGTATTTTCATTTATACGTTCAGTATATGGTTGGAGTCCGTTTACTACAAATTACTACATCAGTGTGGCATGACATGGAGGCAATCAGCATGGAGAACTGCTGAGATGTTACACAGTGGACAAACACCAGCAGATGACGTGGCACCCCAAACAATCACAAACTGTGGACACTTCAGACACCTTGGATACTGTGCCTCTGCACTCTTCCTCCAGACCCGAGGAGCCTTGTTTTCAAATTAAATGCAAACTTTTAATCTGAAAAGAAGACTTTGGTCCTTTTGCCCAGATTAGATGCTTCTGACATTGTCTCCGTTTCAAGAGTGGCTTTGTATTAGAAATGAGGCAGTTAAAGCCCCTTTACTGAAGACACCTGTGCATGGTGGCTCTTGATGCATTGACAACAGCCTCAGTCCAAGTTCTTGAATGAAGTTTTCTTCACATTCCTCCAAAGCTGCAGTCATCCCTGTTGCTCATACACCTTTTCATAATACACTTTCCCTTACAGACAACTTTGCATTTATATACTTTAATACATCACCATGCAAACAACCTTTTCTCCAATTACCTTATGTGGCTTGCTCTCCTGTTGTAGGGTGTTAATGATCATCTTCTGGCCAATTGTCAAGTCAGCAGTCTTCCCCATGATTGTGCTTGTGCATGCTGAACAAGACCAATAGAAATGTATTTCAGTATTTATACTTTTTGAATAGCAACTTAAACTCCAAATTAAATATTGTAATAATTTTTATACTGGATTTCTTACTGTAATGAGCTATAAGGCATACTGGTCAAAAGTAAAACAAAAAAGGCTTGAAATGTGTCACGTTATGTACAAAGAATATCTAATATGAGACTTATTAATTAAATTGTAAATAAATTATGAATTCACAATAGTGTAATTATATACAACTCGTATGAACTTGTAAATGACACAAGTGGCATCATCCAGTGACATTCTATTGAGGCAGCTATCAAACAACTACACTGGGAATGATGGAGGGATTGGAAGTGACTGCAAAGAAAGCATGACAAAACCTAGAGTGAAAAAGTGAATTCTATGTATAGAAAAACACAATGTTTACTGCATGGGAAGGTCCCATTTAGCATACATTTTTAACCATTTTTATAGTGATGGTGATTAAAATTTGATGAGTTTCTGTTTCCATCAAAATTTTCCATCAAAATTTCTAGACTTTTCATTCAAACCATAAAACTTTAACTAGGTCAAAGACAAAGTTTACTGGCTTGAACAAACACTGCCTGAGACTGTGTGACAATCAAGCAGAGACTGGCACTATACAAATAGACCCTGCCCAGTTATATCAGCACTGTGTTTCTGAAAGGCGAGCTATTTCAAGTCTGTCATGTTCAACAGCAGCCAAAGAAAACTATCATTTCCTCACAATATTTAACAATTACCTGGATCTTTGAATTTTGGCCATGGCACAATGACAACCACAGTAATGTGAAAAACAAAGTCCACTTTTTTTTTAATTCTATTGTTTTAAGTATCAAGGCATCATTAAAAACATCTGGTCCTTGGAAAATTAGATACATATTAGATACATATAACATCAGATGAACACCACATGACAGGACAGCTGCCAGTCTTCTCAGGTGAGGACTTCCCAGTGAATTCACATTAAGGTCAGACTGTGCAATGCTCAGAGATACTGCAAAACCCAATGCATACATTTCATAGTCTACAGGCCTCAGTTAACATGTTAAATGTTCAAGCTCATGATAATAGAATAACTAGAAAAAGACTGATCAAGTATGGCTTGTTTGAAAGGGCAATCCTGAGAAAGCCTCTTCTATCCAAAAACATGGCAGCACAGCTTAAGTTAGGAAAGCTGCATCTGAACCAATCACAAGACTTCTGGATAAATGCAGTTTAGACAGATGAGACCAATGTATATGTATGGACAGAATACACAGTGCCATATGGGGTAAAAACCAAACACAGCACAGCATGAACATCTCATAGAAACAGTGAAGCATGGTGGTGGAGGGGTGATTTGGACTTGTTGTTTTGCAGCCAGTACCTAGGCAGCTTGCAGTCACTGAGGCAAACATGAACTTCTCCATATACCAAAGTACCCCCTCACTGGGCACAGACCATCCTAGCCAAGCCCAGGGTGCCAATCCATCACCGAGTGCACGCACACACACACACACACACACACACACACACACACACACACACACACACACAGAGAGAGAGAGAGACAATATAGGGCACCCAATTCACCTGACCTCCATGTTTTTGAACTGTGGGAGGAAACCAGAGATCCCATGCAGACACAGTGAGAACACAGAAACTCCACCCAAATGATGACTTGATTTACCAAAGTATTCTAGATTCAAATGTGAGCCCATTTGACAGGTAGAGGGTTGGCCAAAATTAGGTCAGGCAACAGGACAATGTTCCCAAGCATACCAGCAAATCTACACCGGAGTGGGTGAAAAAGAAAAGAATAAAGGTTTTGCAGTCGCCCCAAGTCCAGACCTCAACCAAACTAATTGCTGTGGTGGAGAGTTGTGCATAAATAAATACCCACAAAACTCAACTGAAGCAATGATTGGCACTAAATTCCTCCAGAATAATGTGAGACTGATAAAGTCATATAGAAAATTATTACTTGAAGTTATTGCTGCTGTTTTTCCAACATTGCCTCCACTTTGGCTTCATTTTTGTTAAATAAATAATGGCATGGTGCAATTTATTGTGCAGTTACATCATTTTAAAACCTGAAGGATCTGATGATTTTTTAATTGTGTCCTAATACATAAAACCCCAGAACTTGGTTTTACAGGATTATTGGTATTTTCCTAAATTAAAAAAATGCTATTCAACTGCTTTGAAAAGTTCAAGAAGGTTACATTTGGTGAGAAATCATGAAGAGGGTCAGAAGTGAGAATCAGAAGAGAAAAGGAAATGGTAAGAAACACGAGGAATGGTTTACACAAAACTCCTGTTACATCGCCCCCGTCTTTGTTGAAGTAGCAGATTCCATCACTAACAGTGCGACACGTGGCCTTGTAGCAGCCTGACAATAGGGATACAACTACTTTTTCACTTCCTGTTCAGCCATAACTCACTAATACTCCAGAACTTCAGGTTGTAAGTAACAACGCATAGCTTAGTAAATAGTACGTCAAAGCAGTACAGCGCCATGTATTACTAGCAAATTCAAAACTAGTACTTTGTATGTGTATATAGTACAGTATTATATAATTGTGGTTCTCGACGCAGCACAAACCAAAATTCACCTTGGAGCTACACATAAAAGTAAACTGTGTCATACTCCCTACATAACATGACAAAGAAGTACAGCATCATTAGTAGTACACTCACTATAGCAATGTGGTTAAGTATGAGGTTTGGGAAGCAGTCCCGGTCTAAAAATCTGCCTGAAAGCTACAAATAAATCAACAGGACTTACCGTCAGTCAGTCAGCCTGTCAGTCGTCACACAGACGACGCATCTCACGTCTCTACGTGGATCAACGTGAAAGTTTATCCGGTCACACCTGTTCTGTCCAAACAACTTCTCAGCAAACAGCTACCAAATTAGTTTCTAAACCCCCAGAACTGACTGCTACTTCAGCCTAGTTAACCTAGTTTCTTATTTGTTAAAAAATAAAGTCCTCTTAGCTGACATTTCTTCACTTGTCGGCTCTCAAACACTTCACAGGCGTCACTAAACGCTTGTTTGACTTTCTCTAACCGCTGTCCTTCACTCGGGGGCGGGGTTCACACTCACTATGAGGCGTCCGTTACTGCGGCAACTGCGTAAAGCTACAACACGCGGGGAAGTTCTCCTCTGCTGCGGTCTGATTGGTCCGCATGATGTGTGCGAACGCTGCATGTACACGTGCTGTTATTACCAAAGGTCCGAGTGCTATGTGACTGTCTAGCAAGTACAGGTGCGCTTCCATTGTGGGCATGTCTGAAAACCTGTGAAATTCAGTCTGCTGCCTTGGCCAAAAGGCCTCCTGCATGGCTCAGAGATTCATCCTTTTGTTTTGTAATTGCAAATCTTATCATAACTCTTTACATACCACATCTAACCCCTTCATAACAGAATATTATGACCACCTACCTTAGTAGTGGGAGTAACAACCATTGGCTTGGAGTGTGAACCCTGGCATTTTCATCAGTGCTCATATGTTCATTTTAGAGGTTAACTAGACCACTGTGGTGCATTGTTTGTTCTGTACCACTTGCCATAGTCGTACCCCTTTGGCATCGATGGACCACTTATATGCTGTTGGGAGGCACTCAAGGTAGGAGAAGTCAATTCTCAAGTTCAACTTCACTACAGCAGCTCTAGGACATCACACAAAGTTAGCAGTTTCTGAGTTACTACCACCCATCATCACCTGGTGCTCTATCATGCACATTTGGACATAAGTCAAATCACATTATTTGCCCATGATGATGGTTTTGCACTCTGCTACAACTGACTGGTGTGCTCACATATTTATGCATGCAGCATTTATACATATCAGCCCTTTTATGTGTTCATGTTGAACACAAATAATAGACCACCAGACTGTTTCCCAAACGACTTTAGTTAGGGTCTTGTGTATTTTTTTTTTTATTTTGATTTGGTGGATTTATGTTCTTTTTTTATGTCAATTTGGGAGGATTTTATTTCAGTTGTTGACTTTTTGATAAAAGGTATAATTGCGCAGTTCTAGTGTAAAATATGGATGGGCTATATCATAAATACACAGAACCGATGCTGATTCCAAGGTCAATGCCAATACTAACACCAAAGAGATTTTTTTCTTCTTTTGTGTTTTTATAAAAATATGAACATCACTGCTTGCCTAAAATGTGATGGTTACTATAGTTATTTTTCCATTTCTGTCATCAGCTGGTAGAGGCTGCTGTGGGGTTTTAAAAATGATATTTTAGTGTATTGATTTTTCTGAAAGAAATGTTAGGATTGCTATTATTAATATTTGAGAAACTGTTCCTGTTGTAAATCTCCACTTAGTTCACATTGATTCCTGTCATGAACGGAGGTATAGCAATTTATCTGAATAGAAATTGTGTAAGGTTTTCCCTCATTGAGTAATTTACTTGAAAAGGGCAGAAACAATGTTAAAATGTAAAAAAAACAGTACAATATGGGGGTTAGGTGCAATTATTTTTGATGCTATATTTAACAGTTGAAAATAAACATTGTGAGCCTTGAAACAAAGGCCCTTTAAGAAATAAGTATAAGTCTAATGATACAGGAGAGGAAAAGTGAGTAAACACAGATAAAGGAGAAGTTGGAAGTATTGAGTCTGTGTGCTCTGACTTGATAGGGTTTATATATATATATATATATATATATATATATATATATATATATATATATAAAAAAATATAATATCATATATATAAAATGATTAACCCATACTTTACTTTGTGGGTGTTTTGAAGTTATAGGGTTAATTAATTTGGGTAGCATTACTGCTGTGCATTCAGTTCTGGCAGAATCAGACTCATAAACTATTGTTTTCCTTTGCAACACATTTTTGAGTCATTTTTCTTTCTTCATCTGTTATAGAACTTATAACCAGTTTGAGAAGGCGTAAACTCTCCATCCTTCTTCACTAAACTGAAGGTTTATAGTATCAGCCGCTTCCAGCACTAACACCCAGCAGTGGAGGAAGAACTCTATGGGCCCTCTGAAGCTAGGCAGAGTGTCAGTAATACTGCACTCAAGGGAGCCATTTTCATAGGCAGAGAGGAAAAACAGAAAGAGCAGTAGAGTGAGAGAACAGCCGTGGTTCAGACTGCATGGGTACAAAGACGTGGAAAAACTGACATCACTAGTAAAAGTTGTCCACCTATCTGCAATGACAGTTGACAGAGATGTGTCAAATAATCTAATTAAGAATAGAGTCACTTATTATTTCTCTCATCATAGGAGACTTGCAAATGAGCAATTTTGTATGTGCTGTCACTTCCTCATCTTGTTCTCTGAGAGTAGTTCATATGTCCCTTGTGCTTGACTCATTTCCTTGTGTTTGACTTATTCTTCAGTCATATTCTTCAGTTCAGATTTATTTAAGAAATGAAATTAAACAGCCACTACTGTATAAGCTCATAGGAATCATCAGCTAGACAGCAGTGTTTTACTGAATTAAGCCCACGACACCTCCATCATGGCATCACAGACTCATCCCCTCCAAGCTTATTTTACAGACCTATCAATTAAGTAACCTCTTACTGTCACATCAATTAAGTAACCCCACTGTCACAGTTAATGCATGCTCAGTATTACTAGTTCCATACAGTCTCTATGCACTACATCAACAACTGCACACCAACACTAAACCACTATCCATAAATCCAAACTGGCATTTCATGTTAAAAATTAACTACAGTAACTAAAAATATATGTGATATGTGACATTGCAAATAACAGGCAACACTAGTCCTTACACAAAAACAAATTAGGATAACAGTGGTCAGTAGCATTTTAGCCCTTGTGATGAGCACTAATGGAGCACCATCATTCCAGAGAATACAGTCCCCCTGCTCCACAGCTTAGTGCTGGGGTGCTCTATACCCCACTAGCCCACACCTGACATTAGGAATGGTGCCAATCGGTTCATGTTTATCTGCAATGAGAGTCCTATTCTATTGCCAGTATTGTTCTGCAGGGACTAAACAAGCTGTGTGTGGCTACATTTGTGTCAGTAATGGGTGCAATTTAAGTAGCTGAAGGCACTCATTAGAAGGGGCATCCACAAACATTTGGACATATAGTACAATGTTCCACCTGCAAATCTTAACAAATGAAAATTCTTCAGTACAAACCTGAATTCAGACTTCAGTTCTGTGTTACTGTGCTGCACCAGCACTGATGTTTCACTTGATGGCAGCCTCTCATCATTAATGAAGACTTTGCTCATTGGTTTGCAACTCTTCACACTTATTACTGAAATACTGGTTGCTTTCAGTTTAAAAGAACTGTTCACTCAAAATTATATTTATCGTTTTCAACTTAAACAAGATACATCAGCCAAGACATGTTTGGAATATAAATTTAGCTTCTTCAGTTTAGAACTGGATATATGTGTATCTAATATTCAGCTGAGTAAACCAGTGAAAAAAACTATGAAGAAAAATACTGTGAAGGAAAAAAGATAAAAATATGAAGGATTATGATAAAAAAAATACTATGAATGAACTCATAAGGAACCATGTAGTAAACTTAAAAGTGTTAAACAAGCAAAGTGTAAAACAAATTTTAGATTCTTTAAAGTAGGATCACAACTGATGTCTCAAACACATTAAGAGGGAAAGAAATGGAAGTAATGAACTCTTGATAAGACACAGCTGTTAACTGAAAGCCATTCTAGGTGATTACCTCATAAAGCTGACTGAGAAAATGCCAAGAAAGCTGTCATCTAAGCAAGAGGTGCCTACTTTGAAGAATTTAAAATATAAAACATATTCTGGTTTGTTTAACGTTTTTCTGTTTGCTAAATAATTACAGATGTATTTATTCATAGTTTAGATGACTTTAGTATTAATCTACAATGCAGACCATTTTAAATAATGAAAAAAAAAACACTGAATGTCCAGAAGGTGTGTCCAAACATTTGACTGGTACCATGTGTGTGTGTGTGTGTGTGTGTGTGTGTAAATAACCAGATATTTGATCTGACCACTCTTACCATTTTATCAGAAATACAATTATACTCTTACAATGCAAAGATAATGCATCTCTGCAAGAGAACAAGGTATAGGATTTCTTTTACTAGTGGACAGATAATGCCTTCTTTGCTGTATGGTGTTCGTTTTAACACCATTAAAGATGCATTAGGCTCTCATTAGTGTCCACATTGGAACCATTTAGTGTTGCTCTGTCTGTGTCCAAAACAAAACCAGTAATGTGTTGTAGTTTAGAACGCCTTCACCACCTTTTATCACCAAACGGATACAGGCCACGGTAATTACACGCTCCATTTTCAGCCTGATCTCCAACAAGCCTGAATTAGAATGGGTTGCCAGATTCTTCTATGATAAGAAAACAGAGTTGCACCTACTGCTTGTCAAAGCTCCAGAAATGTCAGCTGGATCCAATTCAGATTAGTGTACACTTATGATTAGCAATTCATTAGCCGGTGTGTAAAGGCACACTGATTGAAATGCACTGTTTCTTCTCAATCTTACATGAAAGAACATTTGAAGAGTTTTTTTCTGCTGTTTGCAATGGAAGAGCAGCCATTACACATGATTGCATGTAAGCAACATTCACTACTGCTCTCCCTTGAGAACATCTGGTTTCAATTGCAGTGTTAGACCTGCTACAGGTCTGCAACAGCTAAAGGCAATCAAACATTGAACAGGCCCTTCAAAACAGGAGTAAAGGTAATTGATAGGCTCACAAAAAAAATTCAATTATACTTTGAGATCCAGTGAAGTGTATCCTGGGAATAAAAATAAGGTAGGGTTAAGACTTATTCTAACCCTAACACTACATACCTCTCGTATTAAAACATTGTAACTCATTTTTTTTTAGATCTGAAGCATCTCACAGACCTAGATAGTAACTCAAAGGCATTCAGGGGCCTGAAGGAGCTCCACAAGGGGGTACTATTAGTATTTTGTTTTTTTTAAAGTGTGGTGTTTCACATCAATCCAAAATAGCAAAATTATACTGAATCCATATTTCCATTGGCTAATACAGAACACATTTATTTGTGCACATAAATTTTAAGTTGAGTCATGAAACATTTTTGGATTTATCTAACACAATCTATATAAAATCTCACTTCCCACAATAAAAAGTCAGTTTCCCTATTTAATGTGTATATTTTTATGAGATGATGTATCTCGTTTTATTCTATACTTAGAGCTTCTACTGTCTTATTGTAGTACAAAAGGTACACTTACAGGTTCCTTACATAGAACTCTTTATGTATGTATACTATAGAGTACTAGTGCCTTCATTGTCTGTATACATGTTGATTTAATGTTAGAATTCCAACTGACAATACTGAATAATGCTTGTTTAATGATTGTATTTCCATCATCAACATTAAATGATATTTCAACAGTGATGACACTGACACTGATGACATTGCATCTTCTTCTTTGCATATTTGTTTATAAATTTATCTTTATATAATTTGATTTTATATCATTAAAACATTCACTGTCCTTTAAATTTTGTGAACGTGACAAATGCACCAGAAGAAATGCTCCAAAATGTTTGTCATACCCTCTGCAATCTCCCAGTCCTGCCTTGTGCTGATTTGTGTATGTTTCTTCATGACTACGTGCACTGTTTTCATCTGAAACATCATGTCTTCACCTTCCAGTGAGGTCATGTCCACACCCCCAGTCTCGTTATTTCATGTTTCATTGGTTTCATCTGTCTTGTTCAGTCCACAGCCCCGTGTCTCGATTGTGTCTAATCAGAGCCCCTATAAAGTCCACCCTCTGTGTCCGTGTCTTAGTCTGTCATTCTGTCTGTGTGATACATGATGTTACGACCACAATGTTTGTTTTGTTTTGACAGTTGAACTCACGTTCATCCAGGTGCTTCCGTTACCCTCGTGCTGCACTTACAGCGTTACGGTAGATTTATTTATTTACTGTTTTTGCTGTTATTGTTGTTGTTGTCATAATTATTACAAGTATGTTAATCTCTATACTCTTTACATAGATTTTCTTCTGTTACAACAGCAGCAGTATGAAAGCATGCAGTGATTTGGAGAACATGCCGTTAAGTCATATCTTGATGGTACAGGTACCTGTTAAAGCTCTACAACACTGCTTTTCCAGTTCACAACCAAGAGTGCAGTCTGAGACATCTGCCGGAGGGGCCCTTTAATTTGGAATCAAGCATAAGCCATGCATGTGAAAACATTATCTTTTTGTCTTTTATTTGTCTCGCTTTCTCACAGGTCTCTTAAACAGCCAAAAGGAATCAGGGACCAGCTTGTAAGAGAAGAAACACCAAAGCGTTGGCTTCCTCCACTTCAGCATAAATGTTGCATGGAGAAAGGAATTGCATGTGTTATTTCAATCATTTCAGGGTGCTGTAGAAGATAAATATTTTAGGGCTTTTGTTAAACTGAATGAAACATAGCTTATGTGTATTGGCTCTCTGTGGAAAGCCAGCCACAGGTGAAATCTCACTCTTTTATTCTTTTTTGCTTTTATGTAGCATCTCTTATCCATAGCCAGCTCGTTTGAAGATGAGTCTGTAAATCTGTTCATGAAATAAATGTAACACTGCTTAGGTTTTATTGAGCTGGATTATTGATGCGTAACGGTGCACTTTAATAAACTGCTGAGTTTTAGTAAGGTAAAAATGCAGCTATTTTTGGCAAAGCAATGTCTCTTCACACAGGTCCCACAGACATTAAAATACATTCTCCTCAAGGTGCTCGTATATCCTAACTCATGTACCACTTAAATTGTGCTATCATTAAAATCTGTGAGTCAATACTCTGCATAATAAATCTGTTGCAGTATGTGAAATCTGAGCTTCTGTAATCATCCACATATGCAGTGAGTGCTTGTATTCTTAAGATAGTTTATCATAATTCCACATACACTCATGGAGCTGAAAAAATTTCACTTTGAATGCTTACTGTTTAATGTACAAATAGTATTAAACAGTGTAGTAAAAATTCTAGTGTGTTGATGCTACTTCATCGAGACATAAAAAACTAAACCAGCATTCTGAATTGTGTAATAACAGTGAATATTTACTTGGGTTTGCACCATCTATATATTTGTAGAGCTTCTAATTAGTTAATAGAAGTACCTATTACTGACCAAAAATGGAAGCCATTCCCAATGCCAAGCATCATAAGATGGTTACAAAGACACACACACACACACCCTTCCATTGACCTGCCAACACAGTGCTGTGGAGCCTTGGAATTCTAATGTCTTTGGGATGAGCTGATACAGAACTAACCATCCAATGTCAGTAAAACATCAAAACTTCACATCAATGTTCAAAAGTCTTGTAAAGGATTCCTAGTACGAGACACTGTCACTGAGGCAAAAAAAATGACAAACTCCCTATTAAGGAAGGTAAGATAACTACAGAAACATGTAAGTTCACTATGTAATTACAAACCGGATTCCAAAAAAGTTGGGACACTAAACAAATTGTGAATAAAAACTGAATGCAATGATGTGGAGGTGCCAACATCTAATATTTTATTCGTAATAGAACATAGATGACAGATCAAAAGTTAAAACGAGATAATGTATCATTTTAAAGGAAAAATATGTTGTTTCAAAATTTCATGGCGTCAACAAATCCCAAAAAAATTGGGACAAGGCCATTTTTACCACTGTGTGGCATCCCCCCTTCTACTTGCAACACTCAACAGACGTCTGGGGACAGAGGAGACCAGTTTCTCAAGTTTAGAAATAGGAATGCTCTCCCATTTATGTCTAATACAGGCCTC
>BRDA01091619.1:0-11335 GCA_036984385.1 Crenuchus spilurus
TACAAATAAGGATGCAAATTAATATTACAAAAGTTGACAGATTATGACGTTCCAGTCATTTGACATCGTAGACATCATGAGAAAATGTTTCCCTGTTACAAAAAGCAGCTTTGTGGTTAAAAAGTAGTTATGAGGTAAGATTTCCGTAAAATGACGACTGCTGTTTACTAACTACACAGCCTGACTATTAGTTTTACAGTGGTTGCCAAATAATTCATTATACATCTTGAGATCACAAAATAATAAGTCTGAGTTTAAAGTTCTCACTCCACATGTTCCTTGTGCTGATGGTCTGTACACTGACTATGACTGTTCTTAATGACAGTGATAATAGTTCATTATTTAATATCTTCTTTATGGTTTCTTTGTCTCTCTCTCCTTCTTCTCGATAAGGTGGACAAGCTTCTTAACCCAAGCAGTCTGAGGATTCAGGCAAATCCTCTCTCCACTCACCAAACCAGCACTGAGAAAAGAAGAAAGTTTATTATTAATCAAATATTTTCTAATTATTTAAATGAAACTAGTTCAGTCAGGGACTAATGGCAGCAGAGGTTCACCTCAGACTGCATCCATGAATATCTAAAAATTGTGCACTTCACTTAAAGTTATAACAACATAAGTAGCACTATTTTAATACTATAAAGCCATTTGATACATAATTGAGTCTTTAAGACCTTATCATCATCATCAGTGTGATAAATAATAAATATCGTACATCATAATTTACTATTATAAATAGTATTTTAAGTGAAACATAGTTAAAACCTAAGTTGTAAAATCAAATACATGATTTTTTCCCCCTGCTGGATTAATTTTGCACGGTTTATACCAGAGGATACAAGCAGATTTCCTAGTTTGAAATGACTTGAGTAAAAAAATTAAAAGAAATCAGTGTATAAGAGTTTTAAAAAGCTTTTGAAGAGTTTTTACTATTTTTTTCTAATATAAATGTTATTTGTTGTGCTAGGCAGTGTGGCAGATGCAGGAAGTACAGGAGAAATATGTTTCTCATTTTTGTTTCTCATTAGGTGTTCTTTCTCCATCTACATGTTCTCCTCCAGAAGACTTACATGACCTCTGTGTTCTTGCAGTGTGAGCCTCTGGGAAGGATCTCAACACTCCGGAGACTGCGTAAAGGGATAACGCGGGACTCCAGCTGTAAGCACATGCACTGACTGTTGTAGCCTTTTCCCAGAGGTTGCATTGCTGATGAAATGAAAAAAAAAAAATTACTGAGAGTAAAGTACAATGGAAGGATAAGCTGCTAAACAGTAAACATTGCAGCTCTTCTGAACAGCTGGATACTGCTAAAGGAAGTGTGGCCAATGAGCTGCCAGTGATGTAGCTCATTGAGTGTATGAATATAGAATATAGTGTACAATATAATATGCAATAAAATAAAATAAAATAATATAACAATATAATGTAATAAAATAAAAAATAATATAAAATAAAATAATATAATATAATATAATATAATATAATATAATAGTTTAGGTCTGGTTTTCTTTCTGGAAAAAAAATTCTAAACTCATTTTGTATAAGTGATTAAAGCCATAAGTTTCCCCTGTAATGCCATTATGTACCATTAAAAATCATTTCAGTTCATTAATATCTGAAGTATCATTTTAGCTTTGATGGTCAAATGAGATTTTTTTGGCTTTAAATAATGAAATATCAGTTACTTACCACTGGTGAGTAGAAGGCTGGCTGTCATCAAAGTCAACAGGATGAAGAACCTCATGGTGAAGTCTCTCACAATGATGAGCTTCTGTGTAAGAAACACTTAGTTCTAAGATTGCTGTATGAGCCTGAAAGTCAGCTTTGTATCTTATATTAACATTAGTCATGTGATCATTACAACAGTGATTTACTACACTTCCCTTGTAGTAAATGTGTAAACACGTCTGTGGTTTCACTTTAGACGTTCACATGTCCATCAGCTGTGTCCCCCAAGTCTGACGTCATTTATCTCGTGCCGAACGTCTCCCAGTTCTGAAAGTCCCTTTGAAGTTTTACATCATTTACCAGATTCAGTGGTCATCAAGGTCTTTCAGTTTACTTAGAATTGTTCATGTATTGTGTACATGTAATATTTTATATGCATAAAGAAGAATTGTACACAATTCATCTCATTGAATTCAGTACATCTTTCTGGTGTACACCAGTGCTGGGGTCAATCTTCAGTGGCCTGTTTATGAAAATCTCTGACTCAGCTGATAATAAATTAATCAAAGTAAACATGTTAAAGCCGCAGATCTCCCATTTTTGTGACTCGGGACATCATCCAGTTAAAAACAAACAAACCTGTAGAACTTTTCATTTTATAACACAGTCCAAACATACATTTGACAAGAATAGCAGCTCTTCTCCAATAGTTTGTAATTTTTTCTTTGTGTTATTATGACCTACTAAGAGGTTTGTCTTAGAGCTGTAGATGTTTTTTTTCTATGATTGTAAAGTCATACATTAAAAAAACAGAATCATGAACAGCAAATTACTATTCAAACACTATCAATATTACAACAGTGAAGGCTGAAGTAACTTTACACATATTGTATGAAATATGTAACGTTTACACTGAATATGCCAGTTTACCTTTTTTTAATTTAATTATGAACAATATATATATATATATATATATATATATATATATATATATATATATATATATATATATTCTGATTATTTTTATGTGACTGTTTACCTCTTTTGGATTTCTGATATAAACAATTCTTGAATATGTTTTCTTTGGGTTTTTTTGTTTGTTTGCTTTTTTTTTTTTTTGCATTTTAAGCAAATAAAATGTTTTTTTTGTGTGTGTGGGCACCTACATGTGAAAAGTCTGTCTAAGAGTCTGTCTGACCACAATCCAGTCAGACGAGGAAGTCTACACTTACTGCTTATTCATTTCTATAAAAACATATCACAATGGCTTCATAACCCATTTATCTTAACCACTGTGGTAAACAAAATGCCAAAACTTCAAAATCATATATTTCAGATAACTACCAATTTAACTTCAGTTCAGTCACATTTATCTGAAACAAATCACAGTCATGAAATTTACACAAAATGTAATCAAATTATGTCTGAAACTGAAAAAAAAAACAAATATGAAGATACGTATTTTCATATTCAATAAAATTGATACTGAACATTATATGTGGGAACACTATAAAACAGGTTAGAATAGAGTCAAATTGTAAACATTTTGAAATAATATATAGTGTTTCATGAAATATTTAAAACCTTTGTGATATGCGTTTAGAAATTTTAGAAATGTCTTGTACCCCGACACCTCCCTTTCTGGACATGTTGAATAAATGTTTGATTACATAACCATTTTGTTACACGTATTTTGTAATCAATGTAATTTTTGTGGTTTATTGGTAAATACTGATTTACAACATAGGGCAAAATGTACAATATTACTGTTTTTGTTTTTTACATAATTTTAAGCTACTGCATATTCATATTGTTATGATGGCTGTCCAGGTGGATAATGCAGATGCTGAAGCAAAGTATATTAATGAAGGTTTAATGAGTGATCACAAGTGAAATTACACCAACAGAAACAAAGTAACTCCAGCAACATGAAACTGAGGACTAAACTGAACAAACGACCAGCGACAAAACTATGAAACACAAGGATATATAGGGAGGTAAATTAACAAGCGGATTGGGAACAGGTGAACTTAATGACGACATGGAAGTGACAAACAGAACAGGGGTGAATTCTTAAAGTGACAGAGACTGAAAATAACAAAGACCTACAACGTGACACAAACACAGAGCTACAATATGACACATACTGTATATGACACCTAAAGGCTGCAATTTTTACAGTATAATTAATAGTAAAAAAACAAGAACACAAAAAATATTTGTAATTCAACTACAGGAAAAATAAAACCAATATGTGTCACAATATGTTTATATAATCCATAAAAAATACTTGTGACATTACTGCTCTTTAAAATGTATCTAATGTGTTTCCCTCCTGTTTATGACACACACACACACACACACACACACTTCACTTTGCAACCAAATTAAGATGTACAAGGACATCTTTTCACCTTTCACTTTTTAACCAAATCTCAATGTTGAGATGTCTGGCAAAGTTGTCCAGGTTTGCTCAAACATTGGTTAAAAGAAAAAGATTTCCCAGACGAGTATTGGGACCTCAGCCATCTGTGCGTAATATTGTTCTCAAATTATCTTAAAAAGCTCTAGTTCTTTAGATCCCAGTGGTGGAGGTCCAGACCCAGAGAATATGCCAGTTCAATCCTTACTTGCGATGGGGATGATGTCAAAGAGAACAGATAATTACAGTCATGGCCAAAAGTGTTGGCACCCCTGTATTTCTCCCAGAAAATTATTGCAAATACACATGTTTTGTTATACACATGTTTAATTCCTTTGTGTGTAATGGAACAACAAAAAAACAAAGGAAAAATTGGCAAATTTGACATAATTTCACACAAAACTCCAAAAATGGGCCGGACAAAATTATTGGCACCTTTTCAAAATTGAGGGTAAATAACTTTGTTTCAAGCATGTGATGCTCATTCAAACTCACCTGTGATAAGTAACAGGTGTGGGCAATTTAAAAATCACACCTGAAACCAGATACAAAGTAGAGAAGTTGACTCAATCTTTGCATTGTGTGTCTGTGTATGCCACATTAAGCATGGAGAACAGAAAGAGGAGAAGAGAACTGTCTGAGGACTTGAGAACCAAAATTGTGAAAAAATATCAACAATCACAAGGTTACAAGTCCATCTCCAGAGATCTTGATGTTCCTTTGTCCACTGTGTGCAACATAATCAAGACGTTTACAACCCATGGCACTGTAGCTAATCGCCCTGACGTGGACAGAGGAGAAAAATTGATAAAAGGTTGCAACACAGGGTAGTCCGGATGGTGGGTAAACAGCCCCAATCAAGTTTCAAAGAAATTCAAGCTGTCCTGCAGGTGCAGGGTGCATCAGTGTCAGCTCAAACTATCCGGCGACATTTGAATGAAATGAAACGCTATGGCAGGAGACCCAGGAGGAAGTCACTGCTGACACAGAGACAAAAAAAGCTAGTTTGCAGTTTGCCTAAATGTATGTAAGTAAGCCAAAAGAGCTTTTTGGTAAAGCACATCATTCTACTGTTTACCAAAAACAGAATGAGGCCTACAAAGAAAAGAACACAGTACCTACAGTCAAATATGTGGAGGTTCAAAGATGTTTTGGGGTTGTTTTGCTGCTGCTGGAACTGGGTGCCTTGACTGTGTGCAAGGCATCATGAAATCTGAAGATTACCAAAGGATTTTGGGTCGCAATGTAGGGCCCAGTGTCAGAAAGCTGGGTTTGCATCCTAGGTCATGGGTCTTCCAGCAGGACAATGACCCCAAACATACTTCAAAAAGCACCCAGAAATGGATGGAAACAAAGTGCTGGAGAGTTCTAAAGTGGCCAGCAATGAGTCCAGATCTAAATCCCATTGAACACCTGTGGAGAGATCTTAAAATTTCTGTTGGGAGAAGGCACCCTTCAAATATGAGAGACTTGGAGCAGTTTGCAAAAGAAGAGTGGTCCAAAATTCCAGTTGAGAGGTTGAACAAGAAGCTTGTTGATGGTTATAGGAAGCGATTGATTTCAGTTATTTTTTCCAAAGGGTGTGCAACCAAATATTAAGTTGAGGGTGCCAATAATTTTGTCCAGCTCACTTTTGGAGTTTTATGTGAAATTATGTAAAATTTGCCTTTTTTGTGTATAACAAAACATGTGTAATTGCAATAATTTTCTGGGAAAAATACTTAATTTTCTGGAAAAAATTCAGGGGTGCCAACACTTTCGGCCATGACTGTACATAATTAAGTCTTTACGCATTTGCTGCAAACACCCATGTGCACACAAAGGTTGATGTACTTGTTTTCCAAGTAATGGGCTCCCCGGCCTAACTAGCTGTTATCACTTGGTCATGTACATGGAAGGGAAATGCAGGCAGACTAGCTGGTATACACAGGCTCGATTAGCTGGTATGAGATAGAACAGAAATTACGACTGTGATCTGGGATGAGTGGGCTCAGTTCCCAGAGAAGTGTAGGTCACAGAACCTTAGAAACATTATTATATTGTGATTAGATTAGCAGAGTAAATAAAACTAGATAGAACTAAGTCATGGAGTAAAGAAAAAGAACAAAATAAAAGGTAAACAAACAAATAAATAAATCAATAGTAAACAATACTCTCTCACATGGATGTTGCAATATGAGGCAGTATGAACATAGCTCTCTCTTCTGCATGTTGGAATAATTTGCCGAAGAATTCGCCATCTAGGTATTTTGTGATTTGATTTTTTTTTTGGTCTCATATTTTGGGGCAAAATGTAATGACACTTTGCTATGTTGGCTACAACCTGTTTGAGACATTTTAAAATTTTAATGTTTATGTAAAAAGTCACATAAAATATTTAGCTGCTGTTTATCCTATTGTCCACCAGAGGTTGCTAATGTGTAGTGGTTTTACAAGAGTTGTCGCATAAAGACCCCTTTTCCTCCAGAAAGCTCATACTGGCGTCAGTGTGTTACCTCTGAGGTGGACAAGACATCTGATCCTAATTACAGTGTAGCTTCCCTGTGTATAAACAACACAGAGAAATGTGAAACTGTGGAAATTCAAATCAGGAAATGGACATCAAATAACAACAATTTTATTTACAATAAATAATTGTCAAGTCAAGACAATTTTTTATGCAACTGATGTCACAAAGAAGCTTTACAGGGTTAGTAATAACAAAACACCAAAGCCCATTTGAACAAGCCAACGGTGACACTGACAAGGGAAAACTAACTCAGAGCTGTAGGAAGAAACCTTGGGAGGAACCAGACTCACATGGGGGACCCATCCTCCTCTAGTCAATACTTATAAGTTCTTGATAGACAGTCACACAATTGTATGGTGGTGATGGAGTGTTCAGATGTACCGATATTTTGACAGTAGTGAAACAGAAATGGTTTAATAATAATAATAATAATAATAATAATAGTAATAACAATAATAATAATAATCAGCATCATCATAATAATGGTAGCAGCCAGTAAAGTCCATATAAACTTGATTGATGTCAGTAGAGTAGGGAATCTGGAGAAGGTCACAGTAGTTGGTTGTTGGTGGGCAACTGGTCTAAGGTGGCATCATGCAGAGAATAGTAATCAGTCTTCCATCAGCCTTGTACTGGACCGGTGGGCAATCACGCACTCAGAAAAAGACAATCGAAATTAGTTCTGTTTGGATTTATAGAACAGAGGGATTATGAGACATATCAGAGTGTAGCTATTGACTCCGGCAGAACAATCTAGAACAGCCTACCTAAAAGGAGAGAGCCAGAAGGTAAACAGACATGGGAGCTCCCCAAGACACTGGCATCCCTCTGCTCACCGTCAACAAACCTGAGTGACCGCGTGAGCAGCAGTATGACAGCCCCAGCATCTCAGTTCATTTTAAACCCCTACATCAGTACACCCCTGGACCTACAACATTTCTATAATGTAAAGTATTAATTACCAAAAGCTAAACTAAACAGATATGTTTTCAGCCTAGTCTTAAATGTTGAGACTGTGACTGAGTCCTGAACATTGTCTGGGAGGTTATTCCAATGATGAGGGGCCATATAAGAGAATATAAGCATCTTCCCCCTGCTGATGATTTCTGAATTCTGGGAACTAGCAAGAAGCAGCACCCTATGATCTAAGTAAACGAGTTGGTTCATAAAAGGAAATAAGGTCTTATAAATACTCAGGGGCAAGACCATGTAAGGCTTTATACAGTGTGGAAAAACGTATTTGGTCAGCCACTGATTGTGCAAGTTCTCCTGATTAGAAAGATGAGAGAGTCTGTAATTTTCATCATAGGTACACTTCAACTATGGGAGACAAATGAGGGAAAAAATCCAGGAAATCACACTGTAGGATTTTTAAAGAATTTGTTTGTAAATTATGGTAGAAAATAAGTATTTGGCTGCTATTCTGCACTAATTACTTGTATTAAAGGTACAGTATGTAAAATTTCAGGTTACCTTTTAGCAGAATTTAAGATAATCACTAATAAAAATGATTAAAAACACATCTAATCACTATAATCTAAGAAGTCATTTGATTATTTTACCTTAGAATAAGCTGTTTATATCTACATTGGTCACGGGTCAAAGACTGACTGAGGCCACCATGTTACATCGCCATGTTTCTACAGTAGTTCGAAAAGGACAAACAATAGGCTAGAGAACTGAAACCGTTTCTGTTATAATGACGAATTGGCCTGTTCTGAAGTAAGGTGCAACCTAACCCATCACCAGATACTTAGCTAATTGTTCACCTGTGAAACCCCAAAGCCAAAAGAGTAAAAACTGTAACACAAGACAATTTACATACCTGGAAGAGTCCAACCTGTAAGAAAGAAGGGGGAAATCATTCAGTAGAGTAATAAATTATTGTCATTTGTGAATGAAAACATGCATGTAAAGTAAGATCAACAAAGGCCTATGATTAACAATAATTGTATAGTTTACTTGAAGTGAAACTATTGATGCATTTGAATGTGTAAATCTTGAAAGGCTAGAATAACCTAGAATGGAAAATGGTTTAATCCAGGGGCAGAGCCTATACTATTTAAGAGCATTGGGAACACATACCCGGGTCAATGTTTGAAACAGACTGAACGGGCCAGACTTATATGACTTTGCAGTCATTAGTCTTAATCTCTGCATTAGAGAAAGTTTGCCTGTAAATATTGTATTTTTTATTTTGTTTTGTGGATGTACATCAAGTTTTGTGTTGTAAATAGATTTAATATTGGTGGAAATAAATGGTGGAAAAGGAACAAACTGTGGGACCTCATCTCTCCTGAACCATGCCTCACACACTCGCCCTACATTACCCATAGAGTGACTTTCCTGTATTTTAACATCTCAGGAAGACGCTTTATCACATGGCCACTCAAATTCTATGGCACTGTAGCTTTGTTTTACCGTTAGCTGACATAAAACAGGAGAAGAAAAATCGCCTCAGAGCAGTGGCTGTTTACCAACACACAGTTTGTACCCCAACCTTCACTGAATTCCCAAACCAACGAAACCTCTCCCCCCGCGCTGGAATGCTGTAGCCATTAACACTGCATTTCCCAGGTTTGCAGAAAAAAAACCCTTCTTGTGAGCCATTAGAGAGGTAATGTTATGTAAATGAAAGTCTGCAGGGTGTAGGGTCTAGGGAGCATGTCATAGGGCAAGTTTTGTTTTGGTATTCGGCTTCGGCCGCTCGGCTCGATTCAGCCTCGGCCGCTCGCTCAGCTCGGCTCGTGTGTGTGTGTGTGTGTTTGTGTGAATGCGCGCATGCAAGCCTGTAGCATGATTCCTGCTCTTTTATTTCATATAAATATTTTTTTCCTTTGTGGAAAGAGGACTTAAAACTGAGGGAGAGTCTCTGTGAGACTGAATGTGTGATGACGCGCTTATTTGCATGACAAGCGAACAGAGCAGCAGACAAAGGCTGGTTAATGGCTCCAGCATTCCAGCGCAGGTGAGAGGGATGACAAAAAATTTCGTCAGTTTGGGAATTCTAGAGCCGCATTCCCAGAAATTCCCATAAACCACCTCTGGTTTTCCTGAACTGCTGGTTACGGTCTGCTCGGAAGAGCTGCCGGCTGGCGAGCTGGAAGGCTGAGTCTGACATGCTCTGGTTCAGTCATGTCAGTCATCTCTCTCTTCAGCGCGGAGAAAACTTGGACAGTGCTCTTAAGGACGGTTCAGCACCTAAGCGCAGAACAAACACTGCAACTCCTTCAGTGGTAACCAGTGCCACACAGAAGCATGGACCTGATCCTGTCCCCAAGCCTCCCTGTCCCCAGCAGGTTCGTGCACCCTCCCACCCCCTTGAGGCCTTTCTTTTGGGGTCACTGTTGTTTCCCATTAGGAGGGGGGTGTATGTTGTGGCCATCTCCCCTGAACCTGTCTAATCAACTTTCTCTAGCCATGTGGACAACCCTGTGGTTACAAGCCACTCTCTTTCACTCCTGACACAAATGACTGTTTGGGTTCTGCTTTTGGTTTAAACTTGATATTGGGATTTTTCTTAGGTACTTGTTTTCATCTTCTGTTGTGGTTGGGAGTTCTGTTAAACTAGGCATTAATCACTGTATTGCCATTGTATTGGGTTTTCTTGTTCTGTATTTGGCTTGTGCGTTTTCATGTTCTGTTTAGTCTGTAGTTATGTGATTTGTAGTCTATCTTGTCTTTTGTTCTGGATTGTGTCTTTCTGTTGTGTTTTTTTCCTCAGGTTTGCTGCCTCGGGACGCGTCGGCTTTGAGGCGGCGCACTGTAACATCCTACCTGTGTATTGACTTGTATTGTGTGCCTGGCCCTTTAAGTTCTGTCCTGTCTAGCCCCGCCCTGATTGTCTCACCTGCCCCTGATTATGTGATTGTGTATATATACCCTTCTGTCTCTGTCTTTAGTGGCTAGTCGTGGTCATTTGTGAGTATCGTTCAGATCGTGTTTGTATGGTCAGTGTTTACTGTTTGTGGATTCACTTTGAACACTTTATTAAAACTTCAGTTAATCATTCAGTCCTGCATTTGTGTCCTCACTCTGGAACACTGAACCTGACAGTTTACTTATAACGTGGCCTAATGGAAGCATATAAAGTATGAATAATAGAGGTCCTAAGATAGATCCTTGTGGAATTCCACATCTCACTTTAGTACTGTTGGACGATACATCATTAACATTTACAAACTGATAACGTTCTGTTAGATAAGATCTAAACCACATAAGGGCTGTTCCTGTGAATCCAACCATGTTCTCTAGTCTTTCTAGGAGAATATTTTGGTCTATTATATCAAAAGCTGCACTTAGATCAAGTAAAACTAATAAGGATACGCAGCCTTGATCAGAGACAAGAACATAATTTGTTATCTTATTATGAGCTGTCTCAGTGCTATGATGGGGTCTAAATCCAGATTTGAACTTTTCATAGACCTTAGACATAAATGATAAATTAGAAATAGGTCTATAATTGGATATATTACAATCTAGATTTATTTCTTGATCAAAGATTTAATAACTGCTAGTTTAAAAGTTTTGGGTACGTGTCCTAAGTTAAGAGACGAGTTTACTATTGTTAAAATAGGTTTAATTGTAACTGAGTGTTTTGCTTTAAGTAGTTTTGAAGGAATAGCATCAAGTCAGAGCTGTGCTGCACACTCTCTCTCTCTCTCTCTCTCTCTCTCTCTCTCTCTCTCTCTCTCTCTCTCTCTCTCTCACACACACACACACACACACACACACAC
>BRDA01091626.1:0-10278 GCA_036984385.1 Crenuchus spilurus
AAAACTGAAACCAAACAAAGCAAAAGAGCATCAGATCTGTTCCACCTGGGGCAAAAATAGAATACAATGAAATTTAAAAAAAAGGATTGTTCCATTTAAGGATCAAAAATAAGGCCCAGTAAGTTACCTTTCAAATGTTTTTCATTTGTCTTCTCTCTTTCTCACACATACACCACCCTTCTCCTCCAGACAGAAATATGATTTTAGGACACCCTTACTACTGTAATCCAATTATCTGGGAAATCAAATTGCCCCTTGGTAACAATCTGCTAAGGAATACATTTTAAAGGCTCTCACAGGGGCATTGAGCTAGACACATAAAGCCTAGTTAAACTATCATTCCTTTTGCCAAAAACCTACAGCAGGTGACTTTGAAAGTAATGTGTCTTACTATTAGCTTTTAGACTAATTGGCAGTTTCGAAATTCAGTTTCTAAAGGACAGTGTTAAATGGTGCAGTTGAAAACATCCCATCTCCTCAGTACTGCTAAATTGAAAATATCCTCAGCTGCCCCTCATTGTCATGGCTCCTGCTGTGATAGTACCCTGAAAAAAAGAAGACAGATACAGTAATTGCATTCTTGTATATGTCATATTTTGTATTTGTAATATGTAAGTGACATATTTCTTTTTTTTTGTTTGTTTTGTTTTAATGTTGATCAGTGTGGCTTATAGCTCATGAGATGGCTGACCAATCAAGCAGAGTAATGTCATGGTCAGCAAACCATTTGGTAGTAGTTTTGGCCCTGTGGGCAGGTGCTAAGACCTGCTGGAAAAGGAAATCGGCATCTCCATAAAGCTTGTCAGCAAATGGAAGCATGAAGTGCTCTAAAATCTCCTGGTAGATGTTGTGTTGACTTTGAACTTGATAAAACAGTGGACCAACACCAGCAGATGACAAGGCACCCCAATCACAGCCCAAATTTTTGGGGAGGACAGGGGTGATGTGTCAACTGCACTTTTTCAAAAAGCAGTTTTGGTCCCCTGAATTCTTTACCATCCACAAATAATGTTATGCTATATTAAATGGAGATGGGTCAAATATCTTCTGTCAATAGCCCTGGGTCTTTTAATCCAACCCACCCAACCCCTCCCCCAGCGACAAACTGTCCACACAACAAATTTTGTACACACAAACAAACCTTACCCGCACTGGTGGCTGAATCCCTGGGTATCAAAACTTCCTAAGAATACCCCTGGTCTCATGCACCAGGACCAAGTGGACAACAGCTGAAGCCTGTTTCCCTTTAGATCACCCACAAGCTTATTAATTGGCTCTACTGTTTCTTGCTGACGTTCGATTGACAGTCTCTGCTGTCACTCCATCTGGTTGTAAAATCGGTGTTTTGCCAGATGGCCAGGAGTCCGTGTTCACCTGCCACTATAAGTTATGTCGGGAGTTTGAATCTGTGTGTGGAAGCTTTGGATGATTTAATTATGTTAAAATGTTAATAACGAATCCTTCTGTGGTCTTTGGGTCAACTTTACCTGTGTTAACTGTTTGTTTTTACTCAAACATTATGTATAATTTTATGTAAATTAGGTCTATTGACCATACATATCAAAATTAAGTGTAAAATTTATTAATGAGTTTGAGTGAAATTGACTAACAAGGTGAAACACAGAACTGGGTGATAATTTTATGCTACATGCTTTACAAAGAGTCAAACCACAAAGGGAACCACGAACTTAACAGTAACAATAGTAAACTAGAACTATAGTAACAATAGTATATTTTATAATAGTAAATTTTAGTATATTATTGGTAATAAAGTAATAACTAAAATATAATATTAAAAAAATACATAAAATTAGTGATATTTTTCAAATAATGTATTAATATTTATTAATAATTAATAATACTTGCATTTATATTCAACACAACATTTATACTGTAATAATAGCAATTTACTCAAATTTCAAATTTTCCTTAGCTATAAGCCATATTGATCAATATTAAAACAAAAATATGTCATTTTCCATTAAATGAATATTAAATATATGGCAGTTTATCTTTTTGCTTTGTAAATTAAATTATAAACCAAAATAAAATGTACATGATATGTTTTATTTATGACTGTATATAACCATTGTATATTGTCTAGTCATGTGAAAGCATGGAACATTCTTGCAATCAGGTTTATATTACTCTCATTGTATTATTTCTTTTGCTATTGTAAAAGAATGTTAATGTGCGATGATCAAGCTTTATGGTCCTGAACTTAAAGAGCTAAAGGAATGGGTATGCAGGAGCCTGCTGTGGGTTCAGTGATGGAAAGCAGCATGAGGTGGCAAGGTGACCCAGTTGCTGGCTGAAAATCTAGCTGCCTGCTCCAAACTGGCTCAAGCTGAAAGCGGACAGTGATACAATAATCAGCCATATCAAATATTTACCTAAAATCATGTTCCAACTTGGACACAATATTCCAATTCTGTCAGAGCATGTTAGATTACATATCCATCACATCATTCCCAGAACCATAGAGTGTGATCACTTCAAAGTAAATTTAATTCTACCTAAATTCAAGTCAAATATCATATATGCTGTGAGTGATGGACAGTATGGCTCAACCTATGGGTACACTTCAATATCTTCTTCAGTCTTTAAAAAATAAAGGGTGAAAATGCCACAGAATTCCTTCACAATTGATGTTTCATCTCCACATAAAGAACTTTAAATACAGGTGTGAATATCAAACATTAAATTTTAGCTGATGATTAATATTTATACCAATTAAAGTGAGCTCTGTGTAACACTATATGTGGTACTGAATACTGAATTCCATTAGTAAGCTTATGATTCTGTAAATAACTCTGAATATCTAGCCATGCATACAGTAGGAAGAGACTTTCAGAAACACAGCTTCCCTTTTCTCACTCTTAGAGGTGTCATTTTTATACCTTTATTAAAGCTTCAGTCCAAAAAATGGAACGGGATAAACTGAGCACTGAGAGTTACACAAAGCCACAGCTCTTAGTTACTTTGCATCTACACATCTTGAACATTCTCCACACTGCAGTGATAGTGATGTGGTGGTAGTGTGTTAACATGCCTTGCATTTCAATGCCTTGGATATCAAACTTGCCTACTATTTTTGTCCTGACAACCACAGACCTGCCCTTGAGTTATGTCTGCTTGCCTTTACTGACTTGTTTTTTTTTTTGTCAGATAATGTGATGTGTTAAAAGCAGAGCTGTAAAACAGCCTCTCCCTATGTGAACTTTTAATTCTGAACTTTTAGAGGCTTCAAATGTGAACTATATACTCACAGCGCTTGCTCAGACACTTCAGTCATGACCTCATATATATATAGAATCATATATACATATGTACTGTAATTGTAGACCTATAAAGTGCACCTATATGGTCAGTGGAGTTGATAAATTGGACAATGAGTGTAGATACAAGTTATGTATACCTAATGAACTGGCCAGTGAGTGTATACGATTCCATTCTGTGCAGTTTTATTTAACGACTGCCATGAAATCGAACACACATCTACACTTTGTGTAAAATATGAAAGATTGGGTCGCTGAAATTAAGCAAAAGATCCTGTGAATTTAGTAGGACCCTACTCGTAGATTATGTTAATGAATTGTAATCTTAAACACAGAAATTGATAGAGCCCTCAAATTCATTTTTATGCCATTTTTGGTGTTGTACTTTGATTTAAACTGTTTTCTGAAATAAGGCAAAGGTTGGAAAAATGACTTAATATACATTTTAAGTTACACAATCTGTAAAGCAAATTTAATGTAAGCTTTGCGTTTTCCTGAGTAGGGAGATTTTCTAATATTTTGTAAAGATCCCAAATAGCCCCCATAATACATTTTGACATTTTAGTTGATCTCCTAAAATCTCAGTTTTTCCCATTTCTGTTATAAGGTAAAATGTAGAACTGTAGGCCATAAACCTCTGGTAGGCAATAACAACCTGAAGATAAATACAAAATTTCAATTACCAATGTCAGCTGAGCAGAAAATTACATCTCAGGGATATGAACCAGCTTTAAAGCACAGCCTGTTAAAGAAACACCTAGAATAATTAGCATGTCACTGAAATACTGTTTTTTTTTTCCATGCTAGAGGCTCACATGACATTTACAAAGTAACTAAAAGGCAATATAATTCTGCAACTTTGTTTCAGTTGATGTGCCTTTAAGCCATGCAGTTTATTTTTGCAACGCAGTGCTGCCTCATTAACTTCTGTGTTTGTTTCTAAATGTATGATGCTTTCATGCAGTCGGGTCAAAGAGTTTATGCACCCAGCACAGGCACTCTCTGGAGATCAGTTTATATCACATAATCCATCAGGCACACAAGAAGAACAGTCATTTTACCATTATTTTTCATAAAAATTCAAGTCAAATACACTTTGATTGTAGAAAATATAAGGCGTCATTAATAAAAATGAGAATACCTTTACTATAGATTTTAGTTTAAATTTCCCTGCATGTATCAAATAAATAATGCCATGTAGGATATGTTGCATAATCTAAGTATAGTTTCATGTGCTTAATTATTCATTTGCATGAGGACTAGTGATTGCTCACACAGCTACAGATCCTCTGTGAAAGAGAATAATTTATCAGACACCATTTAACTTCTTTATATTGTTGGCCTATTTGCAAGATTACAATTACATCAATATTCCATGAAAATATTCAACTGAAGTCTCATCAGGAACAAAATAAGGAAAATGACTCTCTTTGTGAATGCATAACTTTTCTCATCTTTTGTTCACAACAGTCGGTTTTAATACTGAGCCAGGCATCCAGACACTACAAATAATCTCTGGCTGGAGATAGCAAAAGGCCAGTCAGTTGAAGGCAGTTTATGTGGTAAGCTTGTATTACAGTTAATGCAATTTTTTAATTGCATGAAAATGTGTTTATGATTGGACCAAAGAAATCATACGTCAAAACATTAGAGCACTGTGCAAAATTGTTGTTCAGAATTTAAAAAATAAGCTGTCATATTTTATATACATTACCTGGTGACATATTTAAAGAAGTTTGTTTGTTTTAATGTTGGTCATTATGGCTTATAATTAAAAAACATCAGAAATCAATTCTCAAAAAAATTTTTTTTTATTTAAAATTAATAAATTGCTATTCAAACAGTATAAATACTGCATTTCTCTTGGCCTGCAACTGCCGGATTCCTGACATCAATCCACTCCTGAACCAGAGACAATGTCAGAATCATCTTACCTGAGCTAAAGAGAAAAAGAACTGAACTGAACAGAACGGGACCCGTGAGACCAGTCACAATACTTTGCACTGCAGGACCAAAATTAATTGTTATTCGCGGAGCGGCAGTCAGTCAATCCAGACGAAGGGAGAGCAGGACTAGATATACATGTCAAAAAATGAACGTAAACACAGATAATCAGTCAGTAAGAAAGTCAGACACTCAAAATACAGGAAGTCATGAAGTCACGTGATCATTGTGCTGCAGTAACTATGGAGGCTGCAGACGGTGAGTCTCACACAAACGCACACACACACACACACAGGCATTTCTCCCACTCTCTCTCCCTCCCTGCCTCTCTCTCTCATAAGTATTCATTTAAACCTATGTAATATTTCGCTGTTGTAATAAATATGTAAGTAAGTTTTAAGTTGTTATGTTATCTGTTGGTGTTGGTTCATTGTGTTTTATCAAGTTCAAAGTCAACACAACATCTACCAGGAGATTTTAGAGCACTTCATGCTTCCATTTGCTGACAAGCTTTATGGAGATGCTGATTTCCTTTTCCAGCAGGACTTAACAACTGCTCACAGTGCCCAAAGTACTGCTAACTGGTTTGCTGACCATGACATTACTACAGTACTATTAATACTGTGGCCAATTCATGAGCTTTTACAAATACTGATCAATATTAAAACAAAAAGGCTTAAAATATAAAATTTCACATATAATGAATTTAAAATATATGACAAGTTACCTTGATATTACATAGTTTTTTTGTACACACACACACACACACACACACAAAGATGTCTTTATTTTGCTATTTTGGTGCAGAATATTTCAGCTGATAAGTCAAATGCATTTGAAAAACATCATTTTTGATCATGCACATCTTTAATCTCTGCAGTTCACAAAAAGTACTTTAAAATAGGCCTCTGTGTGTACATAAGCCCTTCCTATCAATGTTGGTTTCTACAGAACTTTAAATGCTGAAGCTTCACTGTCAGATACCTCTACTGTGCATTCAAAACTGTGGATAAAAATATTTGACCTCTTAAGTTGTACAACACAAAGAAGTCAACCTACGTTTTCCCCAAAGGCGCCTTTAAAATAGTGACTACACCAACAGGCTTCTTTGATGTTCTGTAGTTCACATACAGAAAGAAAATCACTCCTTTCTCACAGTTTTGAACATGACCTGCTTATCTTACATCTGCAGAGCTTCACTGAGTAATGATAAACAGTGTTTTCAATTCAAACATCTTCAAACAACCCAGAGACAAAAATATTTGTTCACTTTGTTAAGAGAAAAATAGTTTCACCTGACAGTGATGACCATGGACTTGAATGGTGTAAATATATTTATAGATATGAATATACCATGTAGAGTTTACTGTTCATTTTAGAGACAAAAGAAGCCAAATCAACATGTGAACTGACTAGTCATCAACCAGTTTGGGTTTTTCAATGGTCATTGCCAATACTGTATACAGAGAGCAGGAGGGCAATGACTGATGCATAATGCTGATATCATATTGTGACTCTAACTATAATTGTATAGCCTGCACAAGCAAAACACAAATTTGAAACTGAGTGTAGACATTCAGCATTTTTGTTTGAATAATTAATGTAACTGGACACACCTGGGCAACAAAACATACCTTGTGAAACATCTTCTGAACTGTGTGTCAGAGCTAGATGTAAATACCTGCAAATAAAAGCTAAAATGTTGATCTTTTAATATTAAGCCCATTTTTTCAGTTTACAGCAAAAATAATGGGATTGGATTCACTGTTCCAGTACCTTTGGAGGGGAGTGTATATTTGCAATAGATAATTTATTTTTGTCCAGTATTAACATGCAAGCTGTGTTTAAGCTTTTTGGACTGAAGCACATTTTTGCATTCCACTAAAACGTGTGCTAGATGTTTAATTTGAACATCTCATTTTCTCCCAAATTATGCATATAAAGATTTTTAAGTGGAGCACTGACAATGTTCCTCTCTGAATGTGCATATTTACGTTGTTTCAACACCATTTATACCATATTAATATTCTCACACATAATAAACTCTCAAACTTGCCACTCAGTGCACTTTCACTTCTTACCTGAATGGAGCTGCTTTTTTTTGTAAAGTATAAAAGAGGCATAAGACTTGAGTTCATCAAGCAAACTTAAAGCATGATGTAGTGAATACAAGCATTCTTGTCTTTAATGACTTTCAAAGTTAGGTTTGCATCATAATTAGCAAGAACCAAACAATAATAATGTCAAAATACGCCATTAAATATTTAAACAATAAACAAAAACTCCTCCTTGAATCAGTACCTTATCGTGTTGGAGTGGTTTACATGCCTGAATGATCCCAGGAGCTAGGTTGTCCTGTGCAATAGCCCCTGGTAGGGTCTCCCAAGACAAAACTGGTCCTAGATGACAGGCCATATAAAAAGTGATCCTAAAGGCCTCCATGAAAAAGACCATCAAGACCCAATTTTCCTTGCCTGGAATAGTTAACCAGGCCTGACCCTGGAGCCAGGCCTAGCAAACCCTTACCCATGGGGGCCAGCCAAACTCAGCCTGAAGGAGATGCATGGGTCAACAACCCAACACCTTTGTGAGAGGCAGAATTGGTGGTTGGGTGCAGTGGGGATTGTGTACTGACTTAAGGCAAGGGTCTTGGCATTTCAATCCTGTGGGAAAGGAGCCTGAACTGGTGCGTGAGTTTAAGAGATACTGGCTAGATATTGTCAGGTTCACCTTAATGCACAGCTTGGGCTCTGGAACCGATCTACTCAAAAAGGGCTGGACACTTTTCCACTCTGGAGTTGTCTAAGGTGAGAGGCATCAGGCATTGGTAGGCTTTCTCATATCTTTGAGTCTGAGTTGGGGGACAGGTTCTCACTGTTGTTTGTGCCTATTACAGTGTGACCTGGAGAAGCAGGATTGGGAAGAACAGCCTCCCCAATCTGAACTTGAGTGGTGTTCAGTTATTGGATTTCTGTCATCACAGTTTATTCATAATTACAACTATTTTTGAACACAAAGATGCCCATAAAGTGCATGTGGCACCAGGACACTCTAGACCAAAGTTCAATTATCAAATTTATAGTTGTATTTTTGGACTTGCAGCCATGGGTTTTGGACATTCGTGTGAAGAGAGGGGCTCAGATGTCAATCAGTCACCACCTGGTAGTTAGTTGGATCAGATGGCAGGACAGACAGGCCCAAATGTGCAGTGAGGATTTGCTGGGAAAGTTTGGGAAAGACTGGTGGTGGAATCTCAGATTCATTAGGAGCAGTGTGGGTTCCATCCTGGTCGAGGAACACTGGACTCTGCCCTTGCTAGTATCCTAGAGAGTGCACTAGAGTTTGCCCAACCAATCCACATGTGTTTTTTGGATTTGGAGAAGGCATTTGACCGTGTCCCTCATGATATCCTGTGCGGGGTGTTCCGTGAGTATAGGGTACTGGGCTCATTGGGTAGAATCTAGGATTTTGGTTTCCAACTGAAATGAGGATTCTGTGAGCACTGAGCGCTTGTTCTTGTTCTCTTTAGTCCAGGTAAGACATTTCTGACACTGTCTTTGATTCAGGAGTGGCTTGTTATTAGGGATGCCTGATGTTTTTGGAGCCTGTGAGATACATACATTATACTGTTTGTCTAGTAATTTTCTCTCATTTCTTTGAATTCTCAAATTCAAAATGAAATATTCTAATAGTTTGAGATACTGGATTTCTGTGCAGTAACAGTAAACCAGTGCAGTAAACCAAATGTAGGCTTAAAATATGTCACTTTACATGTAATGAATATGAAATGACATTTTATCTTTATATTTTATTATAAATACATATTTACATACATACAGGGGATGGACAATGAAACAGAAACACCTGGTTTTAGACCACAATAATTTATTAGCATGGTGTAGGGCCTCCTTTTGCAGCCAATACAGCGTCAGTTCGTCTTGGGAATGACATATATTCACTGTCTTGCAGGACAGTGGCCAGGTCACTATGTGACGCTGGTGGAGGAAACTATTTCCTGACTCGCTCCTCCAAAACACCCCAAAGTGGCTCAATAATATTTAGACACAAAGACTTTCTGTCTTGGTCACAGATGCGCCGGCAAGACGTGCACCAACAATTTGTCCTCTTTTGAACTCTGGTATGTCACCATAATGTTGTGTGCATTGCAATATACTATATAACTGTGCTTACCTGCTAATTGAACCTTCACACTCTGCTCTTATAAATATATATATATATATATATATATATATACAGTGAGGAAAATAAGTATTTGAACACCCTGTGAATTTGCAAGTTCTCCCACTTAGAAATCATGGAAGGGTCTGAAATTTTCATCTTAGGTGCATGTCTACTTTGAGAAACAATCTAAAAGAAAAAAGGGGGAAATCACAATGTATGATTTTTTAAATCATTTATTTGTGTGTTACTGCTGCAAATAAGTATTTGAACACCTGCCAATCAGCAAACATTCTGGCCCTCAAAGACCTGTTAGTCCGCCTCTAAAAAGTCCACCTCCACCTCACTTATTATTCAAAATTAGAAGCACCTATTTGAGGTCGACAGCTGCATAAAGACATCTGCCCACTCCACACAATCAGAAGACTCCCAACTATTAACCAGAGAGCTGTCCAAAGACACCAGAGACAAGATTGTAAACCTTCTCAAGGCTGAAAAGGGCTACGGGGCAATTGCCAAGCAGCTTGGTGAAAAAAGATCAACTGTTGGGAGCAATTATTAGAAAATGGAAGAAACTAAACATGACTGTCAATCTCCCTCTGACTGGGGCTCCATGCAAGATCTCACCTCGTGGTGTATCAGTGATCCTAAGAAAGGTAAGGAAATCAGCCCAGAACTACATGGGAGGAGCTGGTCAATGACCTGAAGAGAGCTTCCAAGGTGGCTAATACACTAAGACATCATGGTTTAAAGTCATGCATGGCAAGGAAGGTTCCCCTGCATAAATCAGCACACGTCCAGGCCTGTCTTAAGTTTGCCCATGACCATTTGAATGATCCAGAGGAGTCATGGGAGAAAGTGCTGTGGTCAGATGAGA
>BRDA01091628.1:0-14553 GCA_036984385.1 Crenuchus spilurus
CCCCCTGAGGGTTTTTTCGATTTTACTGTTTGAGTTTTTAGCATTATTTGCATTCTGACTGTCGTCTGGAGCCTCAGACTGGCACAAATGCAAACTTGCAAACATACTGTGCGTACAAGCCAGGGCTTCACTGTGATTATATTGGCATATAATACTGGCACAAGATGCCTTAATTGGCCTGAATTATTTCTGAATACAGTTGGCAGCCATGGCCTAGTGGTTAAGGATCTGGTGACCAGAAGGTTGCTGGTTCGATTCCCAGTCAGGACATGACTGAAGTGCCCTTGAGCAAGACACCTAACCCCCCAACTGCTCCCTGGGTGCTGGCAGATATTGGGTTCAAATTCTCACAGCCGTGTGTGTGTGTGTGTGTGTGTGTGTGTGTGTGTGTGTGTTTCACTGCATGAATGGATTAAATGTGAAGGTCAAATTCTGTTGTGTGGCCAAAAGGTGAATCTTAATCTTTTAATCTCATGTTTTTTTTTTACTTATTTTAATTTCCTGATTCATCTAAACACACAATCAAACATTTCACAGATGTTTTGAATCTAATTTTTAGACTTTTGTGTCAGTATTGTGATATTTATAATAATCATACATTTCTAATACTGATGATTACATGCACACCATTTGTTCACGGCAGTTTTGGCCCAGCTTTATGGCTGTCTACCATCTACCTTTCAAACAGGTCAGTGTTGTCATAGGTAAGTCATTTGCTGTAAGCTCTACGTAATTAACAAAACCTATCATAGACTGTATTGCCACATATATTGCCACAGGGGGCAGCCATGACCTAGTGGTAAGGCTCTGGTCTTGTGATCAGAAGGTTGCTGGTTCAATCCCCAGACAGGACATGACTGAAGTCCCCTTGAGCAAGACACTTAACTGCTCCCCGGGCGCCGGTGGATAAGGGCACAAATTCTCACAGTCTAGTGTGTGTGTGTGTGTGTGTGTGTGTTTCACTGCATGAATGGGTTAAATGCAGAGGTCAAATTCAACTGTGTGAAAAAACACTTTGGCTAAATTGGTTGATCTTATAAAATAGAATGTGCTGAAAATGTTCATTGTTTTTTACAATTTTGTTCTAAATGGGGGCGGCACGGTGGCTTAGTGGTTGGCACGTTCACCTCTCAGCGCTGAGGTCTTGGGTTCGAGTCCCCATCTGAGCAGAGTTCCCATGTTCTCCCCGTGTCTGCGTGGGTTTCCTCCGGGGACTCCGGTTTCCACCCACAGTCCAAAAACTTGGAGATCAGGTGGATTGGCTACTCTAAAATTGACTGTGTGTGTGTGTGTGTGTGTGTGTGCACCCAGCGATGGACTGGCTACTGAATAGTGTAATGCCCTGCCCTGCGCCCAGTGAGGGGGTAGGGGACTAACCGCGACCCTGATAAGGATTAAGCAGGTGTGATAATGGATGGCTGGATGGTTCAAAATGGTAAAATGTCATTTTTTATATATTCATGACATGCAAAGTGACATTTCAAGTGATTTTTGATTTGACTGTTGCTGTAGTATGTATCAGTATGACTTATAGCTCATGAAAATCAGAAATCCAGAATCTCAACTTGTTAAAATATTTGCTTTTGAGTCAAATTACTATTCAAACTGTATCAACATTAAAACGAAAAGCCCTGAAATGTGTTACTGCTCATATAATACATATAACATATATGACCGTTTACCTTTTTAAATGAAATTATGAAACTTTGTCACTTTTTGCATTTCTGGAGATGCTCTGGTAGCTCAGAACTATGACAGTCTCGCAGCTCTTTACTGGCTCTGACTCTGACGTGGTTCTCTGATCATATCAGCAGCTCCTCTGAGGCCAGAACAGTGCTGCAGATATTGCTCAGTGTCTCGGAGAAGATATAAGCCGCCATTTCCCAAACCACACATACTTGAAACCACACATGCTTCAAGCTCTCCTCAGCCCTGTTTTTTCACCACCTTCATTTCTCTTTTTGTAGGTTTTTAGCAGTAAAACAATGAACACATTTGATGACATTCTTGCCAAAAAGGCAAATGTTAATGCAAATGACAAGAAGAATCGTTACATTCACAGCACTGTGGACAATTTTATTAATGACCAACTACCAGACTAGTTCTATCAGCGTAGATACACAACACCAAGTTACATTCACTGTCACACAGTACATTTCACTGAGTGGTAGTTTATCACAAGACATGCTAATGCTGTTATAATGGCCTAGTGCTCCAGATCTTAACAGAGATATATGCAGATAAAGTTATCAAGATGTTCTCTTTCAGTCTGTCAACAGGTTTTCCTGTACTGTAATCTTAAGCCATCTGTGATACACACTGCGTATATTTTGTTTTTGACTTAGCTATTATATAACAATGCACTTCTTGTATTTTTGTCTTGAGTGATGTAGAGTGCTTCATGGAATGTGTTACCATGGCCACACTGCTGCATCCAAGCCTTATATCACCAAGCGCCAAAGGTGTCAAAAGTGTTGACATCCATGACTCAGGTAGAAGTACAGATACTAGAGTTTAAAAAGACTTTTATAGAAGTTAAAGTATCAACTTAAGCTTTTTACTGAAGTAAAAACTACTTAAAGTATAAAAGTAAAAGTCATGTAAGGTAAATAAAAAACGAAACTTAGGCTGTGCCACAGGGGCATATAGTGCACTACCCCACCCCCCACCCCAAAATTTTTTTTTTTCTAAAAGCCATAATGTCTATAATGTTATACAGTGGTACCTTGGGATATGAGCAGACCAACATAGGAATTTTTTTAAGATACGAGCTTTGAGCGAAATTCGAGTGGCTGCTGCTAGTGGGCGCAAAGGTCCAGTATGGGCAGCACAACACCTGCATCTCATTCTTTCTCACGTGTTACCCTCAGAATCAAGTCCAATCTTGTGTGCTGTACTCCTTCTTGCATACAAATTAAACTCGTATCTCAAGGTACCACTGTATTAAAATGGTAATGTTGACATTTTTTGGGATGTACCGGCTGCCTGTTTCAGCTGCATATTTGCCTCTTAAAAATGAAACATTTGAGTCATTTCAAATATATTAGTGGACCATATATGTGTAGTACTGAGCTTACTGGAGAGTGACGAGACACGTGACGTGCAGGTGTGATGGATGGCTTACCAATAGGGTATCAGAATGGTATATGTTTATACTTCTCATCCAACCACAGTCACATTCACTCTTTCTGAATGGAGCAGTTTATCTGGATGTTTTTTAAATGATGACAAACCAAAATGAAATATGTAGAAATAACGAGGCTGTTTTTAAAATGTAAGGAGTAGAAAGTATCGATAATTACATGAAAATGTAAGTAAGTAGAAGTAAAAAGTCATCTGAAAATAATGACTCCAGTAAAGTACAGATAACCAACATTTATACTTAAGTACAGTAACAAAGTATTTGTACTTCAGTACTTGAGACCTCTGGTTACACTGCATACGTCAGTGTTAGTTCAGCCATTTGAACCCACTTAAATAGTCCCATATGTTGTATGAGCCTGAAATCTTTCCATTAAAGTAGTGCTCTTAGAGGGCCAAAGCAATGTTTTCACATGCTTCAACTTACCTGCTGACTTTGAGGCCCTCCATCAATTTAACCAATTGTGCTAGAGCGAGGAAAAGGCCAAATGGTATGACATTTTCCAGGATTTGGGGGAAGGCTGCATTAAAGAAAGTTCAAATCCTGCCCAATATAAACACTCACTGGCCACTTCATTAGGTACACATATGTGGTATCTTCACTCATTGTCCATTGTATCAGCTGCACTGACCATGTAGGTGCACTTGTACTTCTAAAATGACAGACTGTAAAACATCTGTTTCTCTGTATACTTTCTTAGTCTCCGTTCACCCTGTTTTTCAGTGACCAAGGGCCACCACAGTGCAGGTATTATTTGGGTGATGGATCATTCTCAGCACTGCAGTGACACTGACGTGCTCGTGGTGTGTTGGTGTTTGTTGTCCTGGTATGAGGGGATCTGAGCTGCTGATGTTGTTAAACACCTCAGTGTCACTGCTGGAGTGAAAATAGTGCATTAACCAAAACTATCCTGTGGACAGCATCCTGTGACCAATCCAAGAAGGACTAGAGGAGCAACGCACACTGTACAGCAACTGATGAGCTTTGACTTTACATCTACAAGGATGTCTAATAGAGTGGACAGTGAGCTAAGAGAGTCCACTCATCCACTCATCCCAGCATAACACACCACCACCACATCACTGTCACTGCAGTGTGCTGAGCACTGAAGAACAAAGTGAGGATAACAAAATATACAGAGAAACAGTCTACAGTGTGTCATTGTAGAACTACAAAGTGCACCTATAGGAGTGGAGCTGATAAAATAGTCAATGAGTGAAGATACAAGGCACATAACATCCATTCCAGCTATTCTGTGGCTTTCGGCTGGTGCTGTACATCCGCACCCCAGCAGAGAAAGAGCAGAATTAGCAAATTCACTGTTTACTTTCTTCTTTCTCAAACAGAGAAGTCCAAAATGCTCCGATAGATGAATTACAAAGTCTACCAACTGTGGGAGCATTGCTCAAGCCAGTGATGTTTTGCTTCTGTATGTGCACAACTGACTGGAGTTATTGCTGTATATAATTAGCATACAATAGCATTCTCAGCATCTGTCTAATTTCCATTGTGCAGGTGATGGAAAGCGGCCTACACCATGTTCTGGAGAGTTTGCAATGCAGGTTTGCCTACATGAAGAAACACACACACACACACACCTCCACCCTTCACCTTCAGAGTAAAGCCACATCCTGCAGCACTTTTGTAATGTGCACATAGTGTAGCTTATACGTACACTTAGCTTGCACCTCATAAACAGGAAACAGCTCTTTGTTTCATATCACGCATGAGGCATGTGCTCCAAGAGAGAGTACATAGTCCGGAAAGTGTGGTGGTTGATAGCTAACTCTTCCACTGCCGCTCACCTGAGAGAAACACGCACTGTGCCAAGTTTTCCGTAGTTTGATGGTTTTCCTGCTTGTTTTTTGTTTAAAAATGATAGAAAAAGAAGTTCACATCCACTACAGCAGTTAAATATAGGAGGCCTATGTCTTGTTATTCCATTTCTTGTTTTATTTGGCCTCAAAGCAGGGCCTTCTCCAGCCTCTTCAATCTAGATTTCAGGATCATCGGTAATACATAAATGACATAATCAGCAGTGTAATACTGTGTGGGTGTGTAAAAAGGAATATTTAGTTAGCTTTGATGGAGTTACATAATGACTAACCACATCAGGCTTACCATATGCAGTCATGCTGTGGCCCTCAGGATTTCATCCCCACTTTGGTTGGGACAGATTAATTCTCAGTACTCGGCTGTTCCGAGACTAGCATGGAGTTCTGATGAATTAATCGGCCGTTCAGGGGAATCCAGGGACGTTTCCCCACCAATACCTCTGTGTAATCAGCCACACTCAGTTGAAGTTTGATCTTGGTCCGGTCAATACCCCACCAATCCTCTCCAGACTACCAATGACGAGGCTTCTCTTAGATACTCCCTCATCTGCACAACTGCTGGTTGATATTCCGTACTTGGGGAGTTTGTCATTTTTGTTGCCCAATCAGCTCGTCAATGGTTAGAAATGCCATAATGGTCAGATCGCAAATAGCTAGCCATGCCAGCAGTGTCCTCTACACAGCCTTTTACTGCATTAATACAGTTATTTAGCTGAAAAGCATTTCATAGTCCAACCACTGAAAAACAAACTCCAGACTTGGCATTTTTTTGAAAAATATGGGGTTTATTGGTTTTAACTGCAATCAGTCATAACAAAGCAATCAATTTTATATAAACTCACATAGAAATGACTGTAGTGAACAGCACAAGCTGTTTAAAAATACATTCAACAATTTAGGCTAGATACGTTCTTTGTGTCTATCCTGTTTACCAAATCTTCTCAAGCTTCTGTTCCATCAATGAGGAAACAAAGAATAGCTACTATTTTATCATCTTCTGCATGATTATTCAAGGCAATGAGCATTCGCTCAATGGAATGTAGAAAAACAGAGGCACTTTACATTTGGGCTGGAAGAAGTGTTCCAAAAAAACCAATTGGAAACAAAAATAAGGACACATTTTCTCTTCAACCCATTTGGTCACAGTTATTGCCTGCAATTCACCTAATTTACACATGTAACTGGAAGAACTGCTTTTAACACTGAAGTTTTGTAACCTGCATTGATATCGCATCACAATCGTCTCGATGAACACAAATGCAACAACGGAATGCACTTCAGGTGGTACTTAAAAATGGAAGCAGAAGCTTTAAGGCCACGAAAGTCCATCTCGAATCAAACTCACTTCTGTCTTTAGTAACAACTCTGATTATTGTGTCCCCTCGAGATATTCTGACACCAGGATATCTAGTGCTCACAGTATACAGTTCAGCATTACAAACTGGTGCTGCATCTTCCTCTACCATTTCTGGTACTAAGGGAATACAAATGCTACATGTGAGGACTAAGCTCACTTTAACTTAAAAAAGGGGTGCAACAAATGAAGACCGAGTAAAGAAATACGATGAATGTACTGATATCAAGCTTTCTAGTGAGTCCAAATATCTAGATCAAGGAAACATTAAGCCTAATGGTTTTTGCAGTCCAATATTTGGGAAAAGAACAAAAAAAAAAAAAAAAAAAATCTACAATAAATAATCAAAACGAAGAGGATTTTTTTTGTTTTTACTTTAAATTAAGTTTCATTTTTATCAAAGTGTAGTTGCAAACAAGTAATTGTAGTACAATATATTAAACTGTGAAAAAAAAAAGAAAAGTTGACAAGTCTTCACAATCTTAAGATTAATACAGAAGATCATAATTTAACATAAAAGAAAATATATTCTATCGTTTCATTATCAAGATAAATACAAACAAAATTAACAAAAAAATGCATATGATCACCAATAAATATGTTTGATAAGTTAAATAAGCAGTGACAAGCAAAACCTTCTGTCTTGAAAGTTTTCTTTTCCAAACAACAACAACAATAATAATAATAATAATAATAATAATAATAATAATATAACCATAATAAACAATGACTAAGTCAAAAAGAAAGAGGTGGAAGGATGTGATGAAATTACAAAGTGCTCCTCTGAGCAGATTCTATGGAAAAGCAAATTAGCTTGGAGATTTAAAGTGAAGTTGCAGGAAGTTCAGCTGCAACTTGGGAATGCTGGAATTCCCCGCTGCTGATTGGAAGGTGGGGGTGAAAGTCAGTCTTTAAGGTTTAAGAACCAGTTAGGCATTCCCTTCCCAACAAACACCAAGTGACCAGCCACAATGGGGAAACTGGGTGGGGGGGCAGCAAAAATTTACCCAATTTTTATGAATATTTTTTGAACTCCCACTTTCAACATCATGAGAAGTCCTTCCTGCAGACTGACGTCTGCCATCTAACAGGAGGGCAGAAGAATGCCCAGAGCATTACTACTATAACAGGCTGCAAGAAACTAATGAGGGAGGGGGGAAAAAAAGAGGAGACAGTAGTCCTTTCACCTCAACACTTGCGTGATGAACCCCAGGCACATTTTTCCTTTTCGTTGGTCTGCATCAGACAGCTGTGAATGATCTAAGCATGACTCTTGCAAACCCATTCAGCTATTTAGGAGAGTGTCCTTGAGTAGAGTGGTGCTATATAGGGAAAGGGTCCTCAGCGCAGAACTATCCCAACATGCCACCTGTGGCTCTGCTATGCACTACTGAAGCAGTAGTACCTGGCACAACAGTCTCTTACCTTTCACCAATCCACTTCCTGCTCTAGTTGTTTTGGCACAGTCACACATGTCATGGCAGGGCGTCTATGAGATGAGGCCAAGGCAGCAAACTTTTTGCTTGTTGTGATTACAGGAGATTTCAAGAGTTCCCTTAATTCACTGCATCTTTTTTTGTTGTTTTTTGTGTTTTTTTAAAAGCCTAAGTGATACAAAGAGGGATGTCTACTGCCTCTAGAAGGCTAAAGAGTAGGCAAGAGGTAGAGGGAAGAACTTGTTCCTCATGCTCTCTGACTACTACTGCTGTGTGCAATGAAGGACTCTGGCTCTAGGCACTTTAGTCATCAGAGATGGAGAGCCTGCTGAAGATGGGCAGTCGGCGGGTGGTGTCAAGGACGGGCGATTCTGAGCCACTCAGACTACCGCCTGAGCTGCTCTGGTAACCCTCCTGGTCAGAGAGGGAGTCTGGCTGACTGGACGGAGACTCAAAGAGGTGGGGAGACTCCGACATGGGCCTGAAGTAGTAAGGAGTTGCAGATGGAGAGGGTGGTGCCTGGGGGGTGGGATCAGTGCCCAGTGAGGGTCCACTTCCCAAGCTGGGACTGAAGAGATTAGCCAGCTCCTGGCTGGAGTATGTGAAGGAGATGCTGCTTGGCCACTCTGGGAGCTCATCTGGGGAGAATATTGGGGGAGGTGTGACTGAGGTGGGGCTGTCTCTCAGGCCTCCAGAGCTTGGGAACCCTGCAAAACTGTAGCTGTGCTGCAGACGTGGTCTCTCCAACTTGTTGGAAGTGGACAGTGGGGACAAGGCAGGAGGGGGCCCACGGCGTTCTTCAGCATTGTGAATGAAGTGGCATCGGGGACCATAGGGGCAGAAGCCAATGGTGTGGAAGGTTCGGCAGAGCTCCGTCTTATACTTGGGGTGACGGCTCAGGCTTCGCAGCTCATGGATGCCATGGGCAAACTGACACTTGTCACCATATTTGCAGGCACCATTTTCCTCGAAGGGCCTGCACAGCTCCGTTTTGTAGCGGCTGGAGTTGACCTGGCTGCAGCCAGGGCCTCCAGGGCCTGTACACTTCTGCAGGAGGCGGTCCCCAGTCTCTGAGAAAGAGCGGTCTCTGAGCCGGTTTTCTTTGTTGCTACCAGTGTTGCCTATCCCTGTGCCCAGCAGGGTTGGATCTGCTTTGCCATTGTTCAGGAATTGGTTCTGGTTGAGCTTGCTGCTGGGCAAAGTGACCGAGTGCCGTCGTTGGTAAACCCCGCCAAGGGAGGGTGTCCCCACAGCCTTCCTGTCCAGCAGGCTCCCAGTGGGGTTTGTGATGGGCAGATTTGCAGTGCAGGGCACAGACATGGTGTGTGGTGCACTGAGTATGTTATTATTATAATTCAGCATTTTGTTGTTCTGCAAAACAAAAACAAACAAGGAAACGTTGATAAGAGCAGAGCTTAACTCCCATATATCATTAAATGTCATCATACACATTTGAACACGGACATGTTTGGAAATCTTAGACAAGGCATGAATGAAATCGTCATTCAAGCTCACAGATACACATCTTTGCTGCGTACAACCTTTGGCTGTTTTTATTTCAGACCAATGAGGAAATACAGGCCTATAGAACAGCTGGTTTGGCGGGTTGCCACCAGAGGAATGTGTGGCTGCTTGAGTAAATGGAAGGCAGGAAAGAGGAGTGAGCGCAACAGGCTGATGTAGAAGAACAACTGCTAATGATGCTCAGTAGTCCAAGAAACATCAGACGAGAATATTTTATATGTAAGCTGACAACACATGTCTATAACGTGTTAAACAGACTTCACATAATAATGTCTGTGACATTACGTACAATAACCAACCTAACCACTTACAAAAAGCCCAAAACAGCATTCTGTACAGCCATTGGGAAAATGTTTAAAATATAGGATGGTACTGGACACTAGTATGGTAGCATCAGGATAATGTTTGTAGACATGCAGAACTACTGCTGTGGTCATTGTAACCAGTTTTCGTGTACAACAGCCTGTGTGAACCTGACTTATGATAACAGCCAAGAAACTAGCAAGAAATTAATGTCAAAAGCCACAGTTCTGACAAGAGGCACCAAATAAGAGAACGTAAACAAGTGTTGTCTGCGCTGTTCTGGATAAATGTCGTTTTGTAGACGTTTCAGACACTTCTCAAGAGTTAAAAGGTCACGAAAGTTGTGGCACATCAGTCACGTCTTCCGTTCACAGCTGGTACGGGTCGAGGCTGTACTTGTGGACTGGTCGCAAATCTCGGAGATGCAACTCCACGCGCGTCCCGATCAATAAAGTGTCGCGAGCGAACACGTGATCTCAGCGAGGCCAGACTCTGACCGAGGACCTCGCCTGCGAGAGCGCTGCTGGGCCCCAACAAATCTCTGCCCCTGCTTGTTATTAAAAGCCTAGTAAGTCTCTCTAAGCACCACACAAACCAGCGAGGCCAAAAACGAAGTCAACCAGAGCCGTTTTAGTCCACTTTCTCTTACGGACCCGCTCGCCCTGCGTGTTAACGCTAGTTTGTTAGCTAAACAACATTCCGCAGCACTCAGTTGAAGCTAACTGTGCTAACTACGAACAGCAAAACTTTTCCGTACCTTGTTGTTGTTGATAACTTCGCTGAAGTCAAAAAGAGGCGGCACTACAGCCGTGGTCATCTTCAGAACGAGGAAAATAACAAAGAAAAGGCGCGAAAGTACGGCGTTATAACGATGCTGTACAGACGGGTTCTTGTCGTGTGAACTTTTTTTCCCCCTCACAGAGAACCCCCTCTACCCTGCCTGCGCCCAGCATATCCTTTATAAAAGCGCGCAGGAGGAGCTACGAGAGCGTCGATAGTTTTAGGGCGTATCTTTCAGCCTTTTTTTCCCCTCGTGAATCAAGTTTTTCTCCCTCCCTCTTTAACCCAGACTGCAGAGCGCTGGATTTGACGCAGATCATCTTGTGCATGCAGACGCTCATAAAGGCAGCAGTAACTACTGCCTCTGTGCTGCACGCATGCAACAACTTGCAAAACATTATGTGGAAGCTAACATTCATCTAGCTCAGCCTCTACTAGCTCAACATGACTTACTGTGCAACATGTCACAGCTGCTTTCTTACTCAGTACATGAGTAAAAGAGTCTTTATTTTTTTGTTTATTTTATTTATTTTTGCTTCTTTGACCCTTTGCTGGTCATCTCTTTGCCCAAACCATTTCCCACTAGTACATGTGCAAGTCCAGCATTCCAACATTCCTTAACATGACTCCTTCAGCTATTACGAAAACAACAATATTCAATAATTACAGTTGTTTATGTCAAGACTCGGGCCTTAAAGGCAAGTTATATCCCTGTGCTTCAGCTACATATCCGCTGTGTAATTAATGTAACCAGCACTTAATTGTTCGCCTGGAACATCACATGTGGGACTTTCCGGGGGCTCCTCAGGGATTTAACCCTTTAAGAAGAGTGTGGTCCAGCACACACAACAATACAGCATCGGTCAGATCTTATTACAGCAGATGAAATGCCATTGTGAGCTGTGCTGTGATATAGGGTTACCAGATGTAGTGGCCTAAGGATTTCAGGTGTTTAATGTGAGATAATTGTTCATACAATGGTTTGAGATTCTAGTAGGATGTTCTAGCAGGACCTCAGTGTAGTCATATACCTCTGAAATCCTTTTCAGGGTAACTCTCCACATCCTTTGTGCTCAGCAGAAATCTCCCTTCTGTTCCAGGACTGGGCAGCTGTTGGCCACGCATATGTGTGGTGTCATTCTTTGGGTGATTAGTGGAGGATGAACGAAATAAGCAGGATGAGGGAGAAGAAAAGAAGTTGTTTACAAAAAAAAAGTCAGAGGAGGGAAGAGTGAAGGGGGAAGATTTACAGACGACGTTTATTACAACACTCCAGGGTGTGTGTGGGTGTGTAAGAGGGGGAGGGTGGCAGGGTCAAAACATTCCCCTCTTTCAACCTCTGCTCAGTTAGAGGTGGATGGCTTTACATTGGGCTTTGGGCAACTTTAAATAAACTAAATAAAGTAGCACTTTAAGAATTTGGGGTAAAAGCAACTTACCTGAGCACTCTTCTTCTCTTTTTTTAGGCTTGGTGTTTTCTTCTCAGGAAACTTGGCATCTGTTCATACTGTTTAGAGAGTTTGAGGAGGAAGGTGTGTGGTTTTTTCCACATAAAAGAAGTTTTACAAGTTTTAGCCACACAGAGTAATCTCCCCCTGGGGTGTTTAAGAGACGAGCCTGTAGACTGTAAGGGGCAATGCAAATCATGTCTGCGTCTGCGCTTCAAAGCACTGTAGTACTGAAATTGTCATAATCTCAATGCATGGCTGCAGACTTGAGAATGAGAAGATGCGTAACTGTTAGCTGACAGATTTTTAAAAAATCTCATTTTGCAAAATTTGATTGTCATTAAAAATTTGAAGCCATTGGTCTCCATGTCCTTCTTGTTCATGTCGTAGACTGAAGATGTTATGAACATGTTTTTAAGTGTGCAGTAAACACCCCTCTGTGAACAGTGAAGCCCTCTCTTCAGATGCAGTTTTTGTAGTAAACCCCCCTGACCTGTAGAGGGAGTTTGTAGTTCCACCAAAGCCATCATCACCGTTACACATTGCCGTGCTTTCATCTCCCTTGTCCAGGCTGCACTTATTAAATCTGTTTTGTATTTGCAGGAGAGCCATATGGAAGTAAGTTAAATGGATTTTAAGATTATCTTATCCACTTTGTATGTTTTAAAATGAATACCGTTGAATCTGCAGGGCAAAGCGATGCAATTTAGGCATCAGTTTATTTAACGCAGCTTTTTGGACTGTTTTGTTGAGTATCAGATTTATATCACATTAGTCCGCTTTAGTCAATTCTCCTGTTTGGATGAAACAAGAGAATGATATTGTCAGCATTGCTGTAGGTCACATGCAATGTGTGCTCTGTGATTTTGGCCTTCAGTCTGTTTCGTGCCGCTTAGGCTGAACTTTTTCAGAGGGAGGAAAATTAAAATGAGAAGAAATTAATTGACCATAAAAGCTTGACCACAGCATTGTTAGTGGTGCACCGCCCGTCCTCTCCAGTCTTTCTATTCCCATGAAATTCTTCAGAAGACCGCTTTTTTGCCCCTTGTCCTTTTTTATATTTTAAAACGGGGCTTCAGATGAACAGAGATTTGTGTTTGCTAGAAGACCCAAGGGCTTCTTCTGAACGTAATGTTAAAAAGATGTGTCTCGTAGAAGGGAACATGCAAACAAGGGTGGGTTGTTTTGCCGTATACTTAGTGTAAGAACACAGAGGATTAGTACTCAAGAATTTAAAATAGCTGATTTTAACATTGAGGGAATAAAACACTTTGCTCATTTGGATATTATGTCGCCAATCTACAGTGTTTGGTCCGGACTTTCGGACTTGTCAGTTTGGGCAGCACCAAAATAGCAGGTGTGAAAGGGCCCACGAACCACGATCTGGACCAAAGGAGCAAAATTTGGTCCGACGAAAAGAGGTGGTCTCGGTCCGGACCTACTGAACCATGGTCCGGTTCGTGTGCAGTGTGAAAACACTTTGCTAGAAGGTTCGGACTTTTGGACCAAATACAGGAAGTTGACGCAGACATTCAACAACAGCAGAATAAGAAAAATAAGCGGAACAGCAGCAAAAATGAGCCGTGGTAGCACATGGAGCAAGGAGGAGATGACGTTTAATATTTTAGTCTGATGAACATGTGAAAAGTCAGCTTAAAAACGCACAAAAATGCTGAAACGTGCAGCTTATTTTCTGAGAGGATGAGAAAAAGGATGTGACAGAGCAAACTAAACTAAAGAAACTGTGGCAGCAGAATATAAAAGTATATAAACATACATTGGTAACCCTACTTACGAGCATCCTCACTAACAAGTATTCCAGGTAACGAGTCGAGATCTCGGAATATTTTTGTTCCAGGTAACGAGTAAAATTCCAAGTAACAAGTAGCGTAAATTAGTTCAAGTATGCCAACCGCTAGGGGCGCAGTCGGTCATAGCATCCCCTAGATGCTAGCGTAGAAGAAGAGGTCAGTCATTACCTTTGACCGCTGTCCAGTGAAAGTGAAAGTGCTAGTGAAAGCGACGCAAAGACAGCAAAAGGTAGTGAACAAGAAAGTTAGATACATTTTACTTTTACTTTTCATATGATAAGTGTAACCATGCCATACACGTACGCCCGTCCTCCTGTCCTCCTTAGCCGCCAGCCTACATGAGCACCGTCGTCTCCACAAAGGTAAAGGGCTAATTTATTTTTCTATTATCATTCTATTTAATATTTTTGTTACATTTTAACTACAAAATTCCTTTTCATGTGTTTTATTTAAAAAAAAACTTTCTCCATTCTTATGGAGAAAATGCATCCAGCTAACGAGCAAACCAGCTAACGAGCTGGGCTGCTGCACGGATTAAACTCGTAAGTAGGGTTACCACTGTATATAAACACGTCAGACGCTCGTCCTTCTACAAACCAATCAGTGTTGAATGTAGGAAGATGCACCGCACGTAAGTGATGACAACAGCATGTGGGCGTGTCATAATAAAAGTCTTTAGTGCGCTCGCAAAAATGCAGTGTGAACACAAACCTAACCGGACCAAATATATACAAAGTAACAAACACACAAACCTTGGTTCTGACCATGGTCCGGACTTTCAGGTGTGAAAGCACCTTTAGTTTCTTTCTTTCCTTTTTTTTTTAAAGTCTGTGGAGCTTACCGATGTGTTGGACACTGCAGCTGACTATAAACCCAGTGCAGGGCAACAGACCTCAAATCCCATGTGAGGAAAAAAGGTG
>BRDA01091633.1:0-11848 GCA_036984385.1 Crenuchus spilurus
AGAGACAGAGAGATACAGAGATACAGAGAGAGAGAGAGATACAGAGAGAGAGAGAGAGAGATACAGAGAGAGAGAGAGAGAGAGAGAGATACAGACACACACACACACACACACACACAGATACAGATGAGAGACACTGAGAGAGAGAGAGAGAACAGACTGTATAACAGCTTCACTTGCTGTGAACTCTGACATAAGACACAGCGAACTTCGCTCGCCCGAGGAGATGCCGAGCTGGAATCCACCAGGGCCGTCACAACGTTTTAGAGTGTGTGTGTGTGTGGTGTGTGTGTGGTGTGTATGTGCCGTGAGCATCGCTTAATTTCTCTCTTTGTTTAGGTGGGACGGAGGGTCTCAGGGGCCGCGTATGGCCTGCAGCGATTTTCTCCGCCTGCAGCACTTACACACACACACACACACACGCGTGCGCACACACACACTGCTGTTCATCCTGCCCCTCTCTCTCTATTTATATCTGTCTCTCTTTCTGTATCTCTCTCTCCCCATGTGTGTGTCTTGCTCTGTGTCTTGCTGTCTCTTACTCTGTCTCACTTTGTCTCTTGTGTGGTCTCTATTTCTCTTTCTCTCTCTTGCTCTGTCTCCATCTCCTCCGTCTGTCTCTCTGTGTCAATGTCTCACTTTCTCTCTCTCTCTCTCTCTCTCTCTCTCTCTCTCTCTCTCACTTTCTCTCTCTCTCTCTCTCTCTCTACATGTATCTTTCTTGCTGTCTGTCTCACTCTCTCTGACCCTGTCTATCTCTCTCTTTGTCTCTCATTTTGTTTCTGTCACTTTTGCTCTCTCTCTCTATTTCTAACTGTCATTCTGTCTCTCTTGCTGTCTGTTTCTCTTTCTCTCTGTGTCAATGGCTCACTTTGTCTCTCTTACTGTCTCTCTCTCCATGTGTCTGTCTTGATATGTTTGTGTCTCTCTGACTCTGTCTCTCTCTAGAGAAACAGTTAAAGTTCATACAGGTGAGACATATGGCAAAAAAACATAATTTTGTGACACACAATATGATGTCATTAGAGGAGATTTATTATTATTATTATTATTATTATTATTATTATTATTATTATTATTATTATTATTATTGAGATTTTTACATAAAAACGCTTTGTGTCCTTAATGACTAATAATCAGTATTAATGTCTAATAATCAATATCAGTGTTAATCAGTAATCAGTCCTGTAACCATACAAATCGATTGATTCTTAACAGACAGGCCATGTAAATGGACAGAATGGGGTAATAAAGGGGTATAAATGGAGAAGTTTAATGTAGAATACTGGAGCTGAGCTGGTTTTAATGTTCTCTGTGTCCCTTTGGGCTTTAAAACAGCACAAAGAGTCAGACCACACGCCTACAACCACATTAATAAACTACATCACCATAAATCCGCAAGATTTACTCAACTCAATCAGCATGTAATTACAGCACTACAACATTGCAGGACTAAGACTAAACACTAAAGACCAGACCTGCACATTACAACATCAAAACACAACATCAAAGATTTAAAAAATGACTAAAAACACAAACCTGTTGACTGCTGACCATACACGTCATGCTGACCAAGATTACAACAGAAAAGGTTTCAAATGTCACTTTACATGTACCAAATATACAGTGGAACCTTGATTATTGTTTGTCCTTTTTATCATACAATTCAGTTATCAACTTTTTGGGGGGAAACGTTCGTCCCAGTTATTGTTCATTTGCCCGGTTTCGTCAGTGTGAACATGTGATTTGTTGCTAATTTGGCGAAAACAAAGCATCCACCCACACATTCATTATTCAGCTTTATTTTGTGTTGTTTCTCTGGCTTTGTTTCATGTTGTTTCTCTGGCTTTGTTTGTCATTGTTTCTCTGACTTTGTTTTTCATTGTTTCTTTGGCTTTTTTTCTCGTTTCTCTGGCTTTGTTTTTCATTTCTCTGGCTTTGTTTCTCGTTTCTCTGGCTTTGTTTCTCGTTTCTCTGGCTTTGTTTCATGTTGTTTCTCTGGCTTTGTTTCATGTTGTTTCTCTGGCTTTGTTTGTCATTGTTTCTCTGACTTTGTTTTTCATTGTTTCTTTGGCTTTTTTTCTCGTTTCTCTGGCTTTGTTTTTCGTTTCTCTGACTTTGTTTCTTGTTTCTCTGGCTTTGTTTCATGTTGTTTCTCTGGCTTTGCTTCATGTTGTTTCTCTGGCTTTGTTTCTCGTTGTTTCTTTGGCTTAATTTTTCATTTCTCTGGCTTTGTTTGTCATTGTTTCCTTGGCTTTGTTTCTTGTTGTTTCTCTGGCTTTGTTTCATGTTGTTTCTCTGGCTTTGCTTCATGTTGTTTCTCTGGCTTTGCTTCATGTTGTTTCTCTGGCTTTGTTTTTTGTTTCTCTGGCTTTGTTTCTCATTTCTCTGGCTTTGTTTCTCGTTTCTCTGGCTTTGTTTCATGTTGTTTCTCTGGCTTTGTTTATTGTTGTTTCTTTGGCTTAATTTTTCATTTCTCTGGCTTTGTTTGTCATTGTTTCCCTGGTTTTGTTTCTTGTTGTTTCTCTGGCTTTGCTCCATGTTGTTTCTCTGGCTTTGTTTGTCATTGTTTCTCTGGCTTTGTTTTTCATTGTTTCTTTGGCTTTGTTTCTCGTTGTTTCTTTGGCTTTGTTTCTCGTTGTTTCTCTGGCTTTGTTTTTCATTGTTTCTTTGGCTTTATTTCACATTTCTCTGGCTTTGTTTCTCATTATTTCTTTGGCTTTGTTTCTCGTTGTTTCTTTGGCTTTGTTTCTCATTGTTTCTCTGGCATTGTTTCTTGTTTTTTCTCTAGCTTTGCTTGTCATTGTTTCTCTGGCTTTGATTTTCATTGTTTCTCTGGCTTTGTTTATCGTTATTTCTCTGGCTTTGTTTATCATTGTTTCTCTAGCTTTGCTTTTCATTGTTTTTCATTGTTTCTCTGGCTTCGTTTCTCATTGTTTCTCTGGCTTTATTTCTCATTGTTTCTCTGGCTTTGTTTCTCATTATTTCTCGGACTTTGTTTCTCGTTTCTATGGCTTTGCTTCTCATTGTTTCTCTGGTTTTCCTATCCATTGTTTCTCTGGTTTTGTTTCTCATTATTTCTCTGACTTTGTTTCTTGTTGTTATTCTGGCATTGTTTCTCGTTCATAATGCTTGAAACAAACATGTCACTACTGCCTGAAAATGGGTGCAAAAACAAATAGCAGAACAGGTGTACAGAACACTGGACCACACTTGCACACTCTAAAGCATCATAAACTCGTTAGAGTGATGTTAAATGTTCATTTATCCATTTCTTTAGTCTTTTGTATTTATTTTTCATTGTTTTTTTGTATGTTAAACTGTAGTTATTCTATATAAAGTTGTAGAAAGGGAGTTGCTGATACAACAAGGGGGCGGGGGGTTGGGTCACAAAAATTAATTTTTTGTTAATATTTTGGAGTGTCTGGAACAGACTAATTGGATTTACATTGTTTCTTTTGGGAATATAACAGTTTAAATGATAAAAACAATGTTTTGTAAACATGCTGTGCAGTTAATTTGACAAACTTGGCCTTAACACCTTGATTTGAATGAGAGGCAGCAGGACTGAATGTTCTTCAGTGGATATGAAGGAGTGAATGCGAAGAACAGGTGTGATGAGTCTCTTACATCTCTCGTATCATCTCCAGTTGAGCTCTACAGGCTTTAATGCTCATTTAATGTGCGGTTCTCCTCTGTGGAGGGACGGAGAGGCAGCATCACGATCATAAACTGGAGAAATGCGTCCGTGGAGAATCACCTACAGAGACGGGACTCATCCCACATCCCCCACCGATCTCTCGCTCCGTCTCAAAAAATAAAACACCAGCCATTCATTCCAGCTCCCCACAGATGGATGTTTGTAATTGGAGGTTTAATTTACGATCCGGCTTTAGTTGGATAATGATATCGAGCCATTGTAATTTGCTGATGCAAATGGTGAGTTATAATAGGCCGTAAAAGTGTTAGCGCCTATTGCCAAACACCCTGAGCATTCATTAAGTTGCTCATTAAGTCATTCAGGTCCACGTTAAGGGCTTTCGGAGAGGGAAGCAGCATGTAATTGAGATTTGATTGCGCTCCTGCACGTGCGAGCGCTGCACAGCCATTTAAAATCATCACCGGTTTGGCTAAAAAATGCACCGTAATCTAAAAAAGAAGCAACTGTGAGATGGAGGAACCTTATTAGTGACCAAAAAAGGACAACTATGCTAACAGTGCAGAAATACCTTTAGCTTGTGAACATTCTCATTTTCTGATACTATGTAATACACTGTTATCTATAAACAGACTTAAGATCAGTCATATCTAATAGTATTGATTATGTGGTTTCTGATCATGTGTGATACACTGTTATCTATAAACAGACTAAAGATCAGTTGGCTCTAATCTTACAAAACAGTTATTTATAAACATAGACTAAAGTGCATGAACTTAGCTATAAACAGCAGTAGCATACATTTAAAAATGGTCTATCCGTCCAGTCTTCAGAATGCTAATGTGCAGTTGTGTTAATTTAATTAGCTAGCATTAGTGACACCATCACCTCTAAATTGGATAAGAGTACATTAGCACAGCTAAATAAAAAAAAAGATTATGCATTTCGCAGCATTGTGCATATTTTTTGCAGATAATAGTCCATATGTCCATTGCACAGAGTGTTAATCAGTGAAATAATTATTATTATTTGTTAGCTTAATTAGCTAGCATTAGTGACACTATCATCTACAAATTCAATAAAAGTTCATTAGCATAGCTAAAAACTGAAGCATGTATATTAAAGCATCAATTGTTACCATTTGTATAAATTAGTCCATTCATCCAGTTTTCAGAATGCTAATCAGTGGTATTAGCTTCCATGAGTTGTTAGCTTATTTAGCATTACTGACATTGTGCTGTCAATAAAATTATGAATTGATAATAGATTAATTAAACATGGGCAGCATGGTGGCTTAGTGGTTAGCACGTTCGCCTCTCAGTGCTGAAGTCTTGGGTTTGAGTCCCCATCCGACTGGAGTTTCCTTGTTCTCCCCGTGTCTGCGTGGGTTTCCTCTGGGGTCTCTGGTTTCCTCCCACAGTCCAAAAACATGAGGTCAGGTGACTTGGGTAATCTAAAATTGTCTGTAGGTACGTGTGTGTATGTGTGTGTGTGTCACCCAGCGATGGACTGGCGCCCTGTCCTGGGCTTAGTTGAATAGTGTAATGCGGGTGTGATAATGGATGGAATGGATGGATGAATTAAACATAAATTTAGCTACCATGCTAATTAGCTAATGATTACTTGTCAGCTACATTAGCCTCTTAGCTAATGCACAAAATGTCGGATGCTGATCAACTACATTTGAGGTAAGTTCTTCAAACTGATCCTTTAATTAAGCGAAGACGTGGCAGCAGTTCATTTAGTGCAACAAAGAAAGTAACAAGCAGGAAAAACGAGGACTAAAAACAAGAGAAAATAGAATATACTGCCTCGTTTGATCTCGTCAGCGTCCCGAGTCTAAACTGCCGAGCACAGAGACGTTCACTAATCAAAGCTGGACTTGAGCGGATGCTCGTCTAATGCGAGATGTAAGAAGAAGAAAAAGAATCAAACAAGGCCTAAATGGTCACACATTTTCCTCCATCACTCCTCTCCACAGTAATTAAGCTCTACTCTTGCCGCCTCGACGCAGCCTCAGATGAAAAAATGACTCATTAGGACGAGGCATGGAGTGATGAAGAAAAGAAAAGCTCTTTTTTGAACATCTACCAAACCGAGGGGAGGCTTTTGCATATGTATTAGCTTCGGATTGGAAGTGCGTAACGACAGAGGCCTTGGGACAATCTGTGCTCGCATATTTCCGTCCCCACGTCTTCATCCGGAGAGAACTCAGGACCTCGCGTCGTGAATAATTAAAGCCAAATGAGCATTAACAACTGCACAAGCAATTAAGAGCAAATTCATATGAGCTACACTGCTTCCTCAGACACTCACTAATGGGATTTAAATCTGTTTATGTGCATCAGAGACTGAATGATACGAAAGCTGTCGATACTGACATCGGTTTCAAAGGTTCTGATGACCAACAGTATCAGCCACTATCAATTAACAGAATCAAAAATAGCCATTAATAGACTAATAAAGCTATTATTAAACTAGCCAACCAAACTAACAAAGCCTACAAAAGCTACACATCTGTAAATGCAGAAAATTACTACATTTCATGGGTAGAACACAAAACACATTTGCAGAGCTAGCATAGCTAGCATAGACCACAATTCTGTGTGGAGCTCCAAAAGACCACATTTGAATGCCTGGCGACAAAAGACCATACTTGTGGGTGGAGTTAAAGAAACACATTTGTGGACTGAGCTACAGGATAATTGTATGGGTCGAGTAACAAAAGACCACATTTGGGGGCACAGCTACGAAACATTTGTGGACAAAACTAGAAAATACCACATTTGTGTGCTAGGCTACAGAAAAACACATTTGTGGACTGGACTACAAAACACCAAATTTGTGGGTGGGTTAAATTAGGACAGACCACATTTAACTACAGAGATAAACACATCACATTTTTGTGAAGCTACAAAAAAACACTTGTGTGTGGAGCAACAAATGACCAGATTTGAGGACAGACCTTCAAAAGACCATGTTTGAGGTGAAGACAAAAAAATATCACATATGTCACAGAGCTACGAAAACAAATATGTGGGCTGGACTACATTTGTGGGCAAAGCTAGGAAAGACCACATTTGTGGGTTGAGCTATAAAGGACATCTCATTTTGATTCAGGTTCATTCATTTATCATTCCAAAACATTTCTTGAAAAAGAGCAAAATGAGGACCTCAGGTCCCAGATTGTAGGTCCAGTTTCAGGTCCTAGTTTGTGAGTCCTCATTTGTAGCATCATGAAGGACCACATTCGTATACTTATCAGGTGGAAACTGGACCCTTTATGAAATGTAACGGCATCGTTTAAGAGTTTTAAGTGCATTTCAATTGGAACAGAGAACCTACACTGTAAAAAATTTCTGTTGACTCAACTTAACTTAGTCAAGTCATCTTTTTGCTTTGACTCAGTTAAGTTGTAAAGACTTGACATGTTAAGTTGAGTCAACAAAATGTCATGTCTTTACAACTTAACTGAGTCAAAGCAAAAAGATGACTTGACTAAGTTAAGTTGAGTCAACAGAAATTTTTTACAGTGTACAGAAGGTGAGAACATGGTTACTATTCAGACTCCAAGACCTTCACACAGTCCGAGTAAAATAAACCAGAACACAAACTTGTTGTAAATGTAGTTTCTGTATATTCTCTGGACAAAAATGTCGTAACTTTATAATAAATACAAGGAAACAGCAGGGGGCGCTGTGACTTCATTCCTTCCACTGTAGCTCTAAAGTGGATGCAGTACGAACCTGCTAAACGTGAGCGAGTGAGTTAGAGAGATGAGCAGGAGGGAGAAGCAGAAAGTAAAGACAGAGAGAAACTGGATCCTGGACCATAGATGACCCTAAACAAAAACAAATGCTTGACTGAAAGCTCCGCCCTTTAGTTTCCTTCCTCTGGCCTGACAACAATGAAAGCTTTTAGAACGTAATCCTTCAAATCTGTAACTGTTTGATAAATACTCGGGCCTCTTTTTACGGCCTTTGTTACAGCCGTGTGACACAATCCACGTCACCGATAAAGATCTACTGAAAACATTTTCAGTTCTGAGAGGAGAATTCATGTGGAGCAGGACCGAGGTCGTTCGTGCCAAATCAATTAAACAAGCGGGATTTTTTCTGCTGTTGTTCTACCCGCAGACCACTTTGCAGATGTTGTGTTAAATTGCAGATAAATCTAGCGTAAAATGAAAGGAAAATAGAGCAGAGCAGAAGTAATGGAAATCATGTGAGTCAGAGTGAAAGCATTAGCTGAACTTAAACACGTTCATACGGCTTTTCTTTTAAAAACACGCAGACTGACAAAATTAGCTCCGATGCTGCATGGCTGACCTTGAACCTCGCGTATGCGCCGGGTTCTTCTATGTCTGAAAAGAAAACCAGCAGCCCCCTGGAATCGCAGCACTGCCTTTTATATGACTGTAGAACTTTTACTGATAAACCACAAAGACCTTCAGCCGCATTCTTCATCCACACGCCCACATACAGTGTAACATCTGAACCACACGACACCACCCACGCTCTACTCAGTCCAGACCTTAAACATCCACCCTGAGCGACTCGCTCGTCCTACAGGGACCAGCATGTTCTACCTCATCTATCTCAAACGCAGAAAATCTGCCTCAGCTGTATGAGCAGGGGCCACTTTATTAGGAACCCTGACCTTGCACGTCCGTTCACTGGCCACATTATTAGGAACCCCCAATCTGAATGTCTACATACTCGCCACTTTATTAGGAACCCCCAATCTGAATGTCCAGATAGTCACCACTTTATTAGGAACCCCCAATCTGAACATATACATAGACACCACTTTATTAGGAACCCCCAATCTGAATGTATACATACTTGCCACTTTATTAGGAACCCCTAATCCAAATGTCCAGATAGTCGCCACTTTATTAGGAACCCACAGTCTGAATGTCCATAGTCACCACTTTATTAGGAACCCACAGTCTGAATGTCTATATACTCGCCACTTTATTAGGAACCGCTAATCCAAATGTCCAAATAGTCGCCACTTTATTAGGAACCCACAGTCTGAATGTCTACATACTCGCCACTTTATTAGGAACCCACAGTCTGAATGTCTACATACTCGCCACTTTATTAGGAACCCCTAATCCAAATGTCCAGATAGTCGCCACTTTATTAGGAACCCACAGTCTGAATGTATACATACTCGCCACTTTATTAGGAACCCACAGTCTGAATGTATACATACTCGCCACTTTATTAGGAACCCACAGTCTGAATGTCCATAGTCACCACTTTATTAGGAACCCATAGTCTGAATGTATACATACTCACCACTTTATTAGGAACCCCTAATCCAAATGTACAGATAGTCGCCACTTTATTAGGAACCCACAGTCTGAATGTATACATACTCTCCACTTTATTAGGAACCCTCAGTCTGAATGTGCAAATACTTGCTAGTTTATTAGGTACCCCCAGTTTGAATGTCTATAGTCACCACTTTATTAGGAACCCCTAATCTCAATGTCCATATAGTTGCCACTTCATTAGGAACGCCCAATCTGAATGTGAACACTTGCCACTTTATTAGGAACCCATAATCTGAACCTCCACATACTTGACACTTTATTAGGAACTCCCAATCTGATTGTCCACATTCAGCACATTATTAGGAACCTGTACTGTCATTGTGAAACTATTTGTACTACTGTAGTATTACAATTGTAGAACCATAGTAAAACCATCATGATAGAACCATGTTTTTTGGACACTACCATGGTACTACAATGCTAGTTGTATTAGCATTGTATAATAATGTAGTACTATGACACTACTGTCATTGTTGTCATTGGTACTTTTTATGAAACTTTATCAAATCACATCAGTAGAACACAAACAGAGCTGAGACAGAGTTTAAAAAAGACTTTGACTCGGTTATATTTACACTGAGCATTAGCACACCACACAACAGCTTAGCATATCAGCGCTAGTAACGCTATCCAACGTCCTCAACAAGTGACAGCGAGTGTCAGAGCGTGAATGTGTGTGTGTTTACATAAAATACAAATATTTATGAGTATCTGACAGAGCGGCACTTTTAAGTTGCTTATAAATAGTTTTGAGAGTGACACGCTAGTTGACATTAGCGCTGAAGACTCTGCAGGTATTTGCACTGCCACTGTTGTCTCGTCGCCACGAGGGAATACGCACACACGCACACACACACACACACACAGTGTCAAGTGTGTGTGAACTTTCAAACGCAGACATCTGTTTGTGAAGGGCGCGCTAGGCTTTGGAGTGAGAGATTAAATTAAAAAAATAAAATAAATAACTAAAAAAGCAGGAAAGGCATCGAAGGAGAAGAAAGCGGATAATGCAGCGGGTTTTGCTTGCTTTTCAAAGCCAAAGAAGACGCGAGAGACTCGCTGAATTGTAAAGGAGGAAGATTCCCGCACCTTGACCTGAAACTTCACCAACATTTCTCTCGTTTTTTGCCTCAAAAAGATACTTTTTCTGCTATTATGCGTTCATTTTACAGCATCGGTCAAAGGCCAGTTGTCTGCATCTTTTACTTCTCAACATCTCTCCATCTACAGACTTATAAGTGAAAGAATGTCTCACTCATATATCATATTTACACAATTTCCCACTTCCCTCAGATGTCATTCATCAGTCAAGACACATTTAGAATCCAAATTCTGCTTTGATAGTTTAGCATCACAGCCGAGCTGGTTTACAGCAACTACGCTGATAAGACTGCCTGTAGAGTGGTGACACTGACACTAGGGGGAGCTCTAACATTGTTCTACAGCAGCTACACTGATAAGTCTGCCTGTAGAGTGGTGACCCTGACACTAGGGGGAGCTCTAACATTGTTCTACAGCAGCTGCACTGATAAGACTGCCTGTAGAGTGGTGATACTGACACTAGGGTGAGCTCTAACATTGTTCTACAGCAGCTACACTGATAAGTCTGCCTGTAGAGTGGTGACACTGACACTAGGGGGAGCTCTAACATTGTTCTACAGCAGCTACACTGATAAGTCTGCCTGTAGAGTGGTGACACTGACACTAGGGGTAGCTCTAACATTGTTCTACAGCAGCTACACTGATAAGACTGCCTGTAGAGTGGTGACACACAGTAGGGGGAGTTCTAACATTGTTCTACAGGAGCTACACTGATAAGACTGCCTGTAGAGTGGTGACACTGACACTAGGGGTAGCTCTAACATTGTTCTACAGCAACTACACTGATAAGACTGCCTGTAGAGTGGTGACACTGACACTAGGGGGAGCTCTAACATTGTTCTTCAGTAGCTACACTGATAAGACTGCCTGTAGAGTGGTGATACTGACACTAGGGGGAGCTCTAACATTGTTCTTCAGCAGCTACACTGATAAGACTGCCTGTAGAGTGGTGATACTGACACTAGGGGGAGCTCTAACACTGTTCTACAGCAGCTACACTGATAAGACTGCCTGTAGAGTGGTGACACTGACACTAGGGGGAACTCTAACATTGTTCTACAGCAGCTACTCTTATAAGACTGCCTGTAGAGTGGTGACACTGACACTAGGGTGAGCTCTAACATCGTTCTACAGCAGCTACACTGATAAGGCTACCTGTAGAGTGGTGATACTGACTCTAGGGGGAGCTCTAACATTGTTCTGCAGCAACTACACTGATAAGACTGCCTGTAGAGTGGTGACACTGACACTAGGGGGAACTCTAACATTGTTCTACAGCAGCTACACTGATAAGGCCGCCTGTAGAGTGGTGACGCAGACACTAGGGGGAACTCTAACATTGTTCTACACCAACTACACTAAAAAGACTGCCTGTGGAGTGGTGATACTGACACTAGGGGGAGCTCTAACATTGTTCTACAGCAGCTATGCTGATAAGACTGCCTGCAGAGTGGTGACACTGACACTAGTTGGAGCTCTAACATTGTTCTACAGCAGCTATACTGATAAGGCCGCCTGTAGAGTGGTGACGCAGACACTAGGGGGAACTCTAACATTGTTCTACACCAACTACACTGAAAAGACTGCCTGCAGAGTGGTGACACTGACACTAGTTGGAGCTCTAACATTGTTCTACAGCAGCTACACTGATAAGACTGCCTGCAGAGTGGTGACGATGACACTAGTTGGAGCTCTAACATTGTTCTACAGCAGCTACACTGATAAGACTGTCTGTAGAGTAGTGA
>BRDA01091634.1:0-17100 GCA_036984385.1 Crenuchus spilurus
ATATTTCTGTATGTGATAAAAACATCTGACAAACACACATAAAAACCAGAGGGCAGCAGATCATGTGAAAATATAATATTTGTGTCATTATCAAAGCCATGACTGTACTTAAAGGTCTGTTTAACTGAAGAAACAATGATAGGTTATAAAATCTAGGTATAACAATGAATTATGCTATAATATGAATAATAATATGATTATACTATAACCACTCTTGGTTGGAATGAACTCAATCTGGGACATTATAGATGCCACATGACAGACTGAAGGTATAAATAAGTGAGCACACCAATCAGTTGTAGCAGAGTACAAAACCATTATCATAGGTAAAGGACACAATCTGACTGATATACAAGGTGAAAAGAGGTAGCATTTCGGACACTGCTAACTTGGTAGGATGCTATAGAGCCACTGTAGTCAAGGTGTACTGAGAATGGGCTTCTCATACTTTGAGGGCCTCTCAATGACACCAGGGGCAGCCATGGCCTGAAGTCAGGAATCTGGTCTTGTGATGGGTTAGGTTGCCTGTTCAGTCTCCAGGCAGGTCATGACTGAAGTGCCCTTGAGCAAGGCACCTAACCCCCACTGCTACTCAGGGTACGTTTCCACAGTCTAGTGTGTTCACTAATGTGTGTGTTTCAATGCAGGAATGGGTTAAATGTGAAAGTCAAATTCCATTGTGTGCAATCAGATTAGCAAAAAGTTTAATTTAATCGAATCTAATCTAATCTAATGACATAACAGTGATGCCCCAGAGGCCACTGATGCCAGAGAGGGGAACAATGACTTTAGTGAGCGGTACAGAGCAATATATATATATATATATATATATATATATATATATATATATATATATATATATATATATATACAAACACACATACACACAAACACAAACAGCACAGGTTAGGGAATAAAGAGCTTCAAAATGTTTCAAAATATTTCTATGGATGCTTGTGAATGCTGTGCTCTCCCTGGTGGTTGGTAAGGCTCTGATAACAGGTTGCTATGGTATTTATGCTGTTTGCTATGGTAGGTAGTTGCTGGGGTGTTGCTTGGTGGTTGCTTGCTGGTGTATTTTTATCAAAAAGTGGAGTGTAAAAAATACAAGTATAAAATGCAAGTACATTTTTCCAATCAGGGAAACAGTGAGTGAAACAAAAGATACTTGTTCTCCATTGTGATGTAGTATGCATGTCAGCACAATAGAGCTTAAATACCTCTATATCCTGCAGCCTAACCATTTTCACACAATAATATAATTATGTTATCTGTGCAGAGCCGTTTCAGGCCCGTCAGCTCTGTCTCAGTCTGACTGGTCTGAATCTACATACAGAGACTGCAAAGGGTTTATAGGATTAAAGAACTCGGCCTGTGTCATTGACTTTATGCTCAAGAAGTCCTCGCAAAAAAATGCCTGCTCTCAGATTCTGATCTAGTGCAATCTAATAGAGCGTACGCTCTCTGCTGTTAAGTCCATAATCTATTTTATAGATGAACTGACGCCAGGCCTTTCAGACTCACCTTATGAAGTGATTCATGATAAGAGAGTTATTGTACAGATGCCATCTTTGACTCCAGTCATAGAGGGCAGTGTACCAGCTGTAGTGTTTGTCCTTGCGATGCTGATTTATTGGTTCCCTGAGCAGGTTTATATTCAATTACATTTATATCTTGTTAAACATGTACACAACTGCACCATCGAAAAAATATTTTCATGCTATTCTCAGGTGTATAAGATGACAACAGACTTACAGAAAAAAAGTGTGCAAAACATAACTTTACAGTACAAAAACTGTGCAAAACAGCTTTACAGCACAAAACCTGTGCAAAACACAGATTTACAGTACAAACATCCGTGCAGAATATAGCTTCACAGTATAAAATTTGAGCAAAATATAGCTTTACAGTACAAAACCTAAGCAAAACATAGCTTTACAGGACCAAACATCTGCAAAATATAGCTATACAATACAAAACCTAAGCAAAATATAGCTTTGCAGTACAAGAACTGTGCAAAACAGTTTTACAGTACAAAAACTGCAAAACAGCTTTACAGTATAAAACCTGTGCAAAAAGTAGCTTTAAAGTACAAAAAGAAGAGGATGGGTTCCAGGCCTGATCCTGGTTCCTCTCAGTGTTTCCTCCTACTCCTAGAGTTTTTCCTTGCCACTGTGTTCTCCTTTTTAGTAAAACAGTATATTATGGTTCATTGTTTAATTGCATTTTACATCCTAAAGTGGTTTATTCTCTCTCTCTCTTGTTCCTTTATGGCAGAGCTAATAAAATCACAAATAACATTTTAGTAGTTCAGTGTTCTGATGTTCTGTGACACCGAAGTAGAAGTAAATGTAAATAAAAAAAGCTCTGAAGGCATGTGGGTTTTAAAGGTGAAAAGGAGGTCAAATATGGCACATTAAGCATTAAAACACATCAATGCATAAATCACTATTCAGTGTGTGTAAATCACACTGTATAAGCGTAATGTTCTCTCTGTGAATACATTAATATGTATGACTGTGATAATACTGCCATTACAATAAGCTAAATATAACACACTATTACTTATAAAAGGTAAACCACTCTTTTCTTGTGTAATTCCCAAAGTGTGGAGCAGAACTTGCAGTCAAGTGTGACTCTTTTTATCCTCTTAAATTACATCAATTCTAATAAAAGGAGGAAAAATGAAAGAAAGAATTGAGGTCAACACCTTGAACTTGAACCCTGATGTTCCTCAAGCTATTCCTTTACTTTCTGTAATATCGTAGTGAGCATTGTCCTGGTGAAAGAGTCAGTATTATTTGAATCTTTCAGTTTTGTTTTGCCTCTGTCCCTACTTTTTGTGTGCATGTTGCAGGCATACATTTCTCAATTTGTTTACATTTAAAATATAGTAATATTGTATTATTATATAATATGTTTATATTGTTTATATTTATTATTTAACAAAAAGAGTTAAATTCTTATTCTTATTAAATTCTGAAAACACTTTTTTCATTGGGAAATTTTCCCTAAACTTCTGAAAATTATATATATATATACTGTATATATAGTGTAATCCATAAGATACTGCACCCCTGGTCAAATGACACATTTTTCTGATGTGTGTTCAGCTATATGGGAAATTGCAGGAAATTAATCTCTGCACAGTATGAATTAATTTTTTTATTTGTATGTATGTTGAGCATGTGCATATATATATATATATATATATATATATATATATATATATATATATATAACAATAGAAAATGAACCAGCAGTTTCCACCATATGACCTAACCCTGGTCCAGCTGAAAATGTACACTCTACATGGCCTGGAAACATGATTATTATGTAATTTGGTCACATACTGAGTGCACCTCTTACAGGATCAGTGCACTCTCCCATGGGCCAATCAGAACAGAGGGTAATGTATAGTTCAGTGATTGTTGATTCAATGCAATATTGCTGGTCAGTAAACAGCTGGGGGAGACGCTGTGGGTCAGAATGTTGACACTGGACACATTATTTATGGGCTGAGTGTAACACGGCCTGGCAGTGAGCACTCAGTTCAGCCAGCCGGGATAAGACGACAGTCGCGCGTGCAGCCTCTCCATCGGGGATTACAGCTAAAGGACATAACAGCACAGTCAAGCTCAAAGAAATTTCCTCCCAGGCTACATGTTCAAGCTTTTTTAGCTTCAAGGTGCTTGATGAAGTCGATCTAAAGCATGACATGAAGAAAAGTGAGGCAAAAAAACAGCAAAGCCAGAAATTTCAACTGTAATATGAGAAGAAAATCATATAAAATAATTTTTGTTTTATGTGATTACAAAGTACTTTTCTCAGAGAGATAAAATAGTCATTTTTCAAAACACTTATTAAGCTAATATGTTTATGTAGAAAACCGAACACTCTGTATTTGGCTGTTATCTTCAAACAATTGTCAGTCTAAATAGTAGTAGTGATAGGAACCAGACATATAAAGCCTTTAAAAGCTAACTCAGAGAAAGTTATTACATGAAATAATTATGAATACTCTACCTGATGTTTGACACATTGTTTTATCATAGTTGTAAACTCAAACTTATTTAGAAAATCCAGATTCTTAAAGAACACCAAAATATTACAGCTCATTTATCATAACAGTAAGTAATAATTACAGATTTGGCTGCAATCCATTTTATGCCATTAAAATGGCATCAGTGAAAAAAAAACAGTCTGAATCTTGTGTGAATACATATGATGATGAGCCACATGGATCAATATATTACAGATTAAATTACAGCTCCATATGGGCCCAGAGCCAGGTGTTATAGTTTGGCATTTGAGCCCAGTCCCATTCACCTCTTGAAAATCCTTGACCAGTCAGTGATACATCACAGAGGTATTAGAGTTTGAGGTGGCATCTACAGAGGTTCCTTGGTGCTATTTTCCAACAGGTCAATGCTAGGGCACATGTGACCCAATTGGAGGTCAATGGGTCTTCCAATTTGTCCTCCACTGAGCACATCTGGGACATTGTCACATGATGACAGAGACTACCAGCAGCTACTACCTTGAATTTTAGGCATGTGTAGAGACTGTATGGCATTTAACAAACATGCATCTAGCATTCAGAGGCATCTCATTACTATGTATTGTGTAAGACTAACTGGGCTGTATTTCTAATCATGTATAACATGGATCATAAAAAATGTGACTAATCAATATCACTCAGATATTTTTAAGTTCTAATGTTCTAATAGCGAGCAGTTTATATAGCCTGCATTAATTTTTAACATTAAATTAACTGTATTTCCAAACATGCCGTTAGGGGGCAGTATAACAATAATATGAATATAGTCAGTAATTTTCTGCTAAACCAGGATTTTTTATAAGAAGGAAAACTGGTTCTCTGCATACTAGAGTTACAGCCCTGTAGATTATTTTGATGGGAAAACTTAATTTAATAATACTTATATCTAACCTAATCTTGAGCTTACTGATGCAACACAATTTCAACCATGAACATGAGCGCAGATCATTCAGCCTCCTTTCTCAGATCCCAGCTTTACTCACAGCTGACTTCTTTAAAACAGTTAATGTTTTTGGTCTTATTGTGAAGCTAAGCTTATAATAGTCTGCTAGTTTCACAAAGCTGGTGGTGAACTTAACTCAATGTTAGGCACCTAAGCATGCTAACAGCCAAATGTGGCACAAGTAGAAAATGACTTCTTACTTTACTTTAATGAGTTTAATTAACTTTTTTTTTATTATTACCTCAAATCTTATGAAAATGTCTGTGACTGAATGAAGATTTATGGCTGTAACACTACAGACTGGAAGGGGAAGGTTAAACTCCTATATTCTATATAAGCACTGGTTTCTGTGACATCAAAAAGAGCTAATTTTAAACAAGCTGTCTTTGCTGTCCAAAGAAGAACAAATATCTCAAAAACTAACTTTACAGGAGAGGGCTAAACATTTTCTACTTTCCTTGTATGTGAATGTAGAGAGATTTTATTCAAATCAGTTTTGGAGCATTTCTATTGGTCCAAACATTATGACATTTTAACACAATATAAAGAACATCTGCTGACCTCTATTCATGCAGAAAACTAAAAATCCATAAAAATGAAGATACTTATTCTTCTTTGAAGGGTGATATGTGGATTGTATTGACTGGAGAGTGGACAGTAAGATTTGGAACTTTAACAATGTTTACATACAATAAATAACTACACTAGTTTTTTTCCCCATGATATGGAAATAAATGTTAAATGAATGAGTAATAAATGGTTATTCTGTGTGTAGGTGAAGGAAAGCCCTGTAAAACCTGACTCTGATCATGAAAATTTGTTTTGTTCACTTGGTTCCGCTCATCGGTCTCGTGCTGACTAATCCGCTGTAAGGCCCAGACGTGTTAATGCGTCCATTTAATTTTTCTTAGTGTAGAACTGACCTCGATTTGCCCTGTCCTTCAATTTCATGCCCTTTAGCAGTGTTTATTGAGCTGAACACTTCCAACAGTTCTCCTTGTAATCTCTCATTATTCAGGGATAAATTTTAACATGGAGGTAGCAACAGTTTGTTCCATCACTTCTTTTCTTCTGTTTTTTCAACATTTCTCCAAAGAATGCAAGTGAAACAGTTCTGAGTTTTCATATCTGAATCTGAATTTGGGTAATGTTTTATTTTATATCCCCTTGCAGGAGGTAATGTTGTAATTAAGACCACTCAAGCTGAATCCATGTCATCAGGACTGGGAATAATAAATAATATTATACTTCATCATATATTTTTGCAGTATATAACATTAAATACTATATAGCCTATAATAATGACTGTATTATATTATAGTCTTGGATAAACTAAGGTAATGTCACTTTTGGAAGCAAATAATTGTAATAATTCTGTTTCCATTCTTCTTAATCAGAAGTCACTAGATAAAGTCAACTGAATTTTAACCAACAACATCCATTGGTCACAAAGTAAGGAGTAGATGGATGCAGTGTATGTCAGCTTTTCAATATGAAGCATAAAGACTCTTACAATCACACTGTAGATACACCCCTTGAACGTGGCTTGGATGTGAAAACACATGTGAACTCAAATTTCAAATACAGCAAAACATACAAACATATGGTGGAGACAATACAATGCAACATTACAATGACCAACCAGGACATGTGACACATGAGGGAACATTTAAACCAAACAATCACACATGTGATTGGGAACCAGGGCTGTGGAATAACGAGACAGGTGCAGACAATCACAGAACATGATATGAATAGGGCTAGGGCAGAGACATGACAGCACATGGACGACGTAAACAAAGATAAAAATGGGGTTGTCATGAGAGGTTAAAATAATGCAGGTAAGATATAAAAAAGAGCAATTAACAGCAAACCAACCAGCAGCAAACAAACTTCTGAGCTGCAGAGAAAGTCCCTAAGCCAGGTTCAGTGTGGCAGAATTTACATTTAGCTGAATGTTTCTTCTTTACCAAAGCCCTATATAGAAATTCCTCGTGCTTCACATAACCAAAGAGTATAATTCCAGATTTTGTAGATATGGTAGTATAAAATAATGTAAGTAATGGAGAGCAAGCAAAAATGGACACTCGCAATCTTAACATCAGATTATAAAATGTGTTCATTGAGAAGAGAAGAGCAGTAACTTGATTTCCCTGTAAAACAATCAGTGTGCAGATGTGATTTAAGTTGAAATTCAATAACAAAAGAATGAAAACATTTCTAATTAACATTAGCTCACACAGACGCATTGGACTTGAATTCAAATAAAATCTAAATACAACTGAATAAAAAATAAAAAAGGGACTGGCATTTTATCACCTGAGATGAGTGCATGGCTTACTCAGACTTGCTACAGTATTTAGTGTCCAATGTAATTGTGAGAAGTTTAGTTAGTCTGTGTGATCAGCTACCATGTCGGGTATCACTGAGTTAAAGAAGTTCTATGCTGCCCTTATTGTTAGATGAACTGCAAGAGTAAAACATATGTCCTAATCCACTAAAGACATTTAAATGTATCTACTTATTTTATTTACTATATTCATGGGTTGCAGCTGAAGTAACAAATGAAGCTGCCACCATAGTGGGTACCTACTGTCTGATTCATGCCTCCAATATGCTGTGCCATGGGGTGTGACAACAAAAAAGGGAATAAAGGATTATCATTTTATAGACTTCCCAAAGACAGACACAAGGGAAAAATGACTTGCCAAGATCAAACGGGCAAACTGGATTCCAATCGAAAGCAGTTGACTTTGCAGCACACATTTTATCTCAAGCAAGTAACTCTTGGTTAACAACTGTTAGCATTAACTAGCTAATTAGTTAGCAAGTTGGGGAGATAGCTCATTTGTTGTGTGAATTTACTTGCTTTAGCTAGTCAAACTGTTTAATAAAATATTTCGGCAGACTGGTGTAATATTATATTTGTGCTAAATTACTTTTACGGTAAATTGTAAATTGACAACCAACTTTTCTTTAGAAGTCTAGAGCTCAAAATAAATACTATGATACATTGGGATGAAGTGTTTAGTTATGTAGCTTAATTATGTGGTTTATTAAGTAAGCAAATCGTTTTAGAATATTTTGTTTCATATGCCATATTTTAGGCTCCATTAACCAGCCTCCTGTGAAGCATTTGTATGCATCTGTGCTTTTGTAGGCTTGCAAATTTTGTCCTGAATAAGGCTTATTAATTCATTATATGTAAATATTATGAAATGACAGGTTTAGCAGTGAATCCGACAAGGCCAGCAGTCAAAAAATCTCAGGTGATAATAAATGTGTGTCGTATTCAATTGAAGATTTTTTTTCTGAGTATGGTTTCTGCTCTGCTGAGTTCAAATGTGAAGTTTGCTCCATTGTTTTTGTTGCACAAGGTACTCAACATGGTGGCAACCACAACAAAACCACATGACCAAGGCATGAATAAACATGTCAACTGGCAGAGCCTGCTTCTTTGCATTGTGACAAAGTGGCACATCTCTGTACACAGTACTGAAAAACCAATTTATTAAAGAAGAACAGCAGATTAAACATTAATAAATGAGCTGAAAATTTTTGTGTTTTGGTCTTAATGGTTTGAATACTCTATCAGTAGTTAAACAGGCCTCACTAAATAAAACAGTATGAGTACAAAGCATGACTTTAGTCACAACTGACAGTAACTGAAAGGTTATGCATCCACGGACAGGAGCCACTGAGCTTCAAGCTGATTTTAGATACTTCTGCCCCACCCCCTAAACCCCACCCACAGGGTCACTGAACTGTGCCTACTGGAAGGATGAATAAAGACAGTCTTCAGTGTTGGTCACTCATGCTCTGAGTCATCAGATGTACCAGTGTAGTGCTAAAGTGTACACAGCTGGTGCACTGTTCTCTAAACAGCTTCACAATATGCAAAATAAAATATTTCATTTATTTTAGAAAAGAGAATGGTTTTGTCCCTGTTAAATATAATAAAGTGAAGTAATGTTTTGAGAAACTGGTATTTTAATTACATTTTTTTACATAAATGTGTACATCAAATACAATTTGTACATCAAAATGCATATAATTACTTTTTTTTTTTTTTGCCTTTTTATAAATTTTATGTAATTATTTTTATTGTTTTATTTAAATTATTATACCATAATTCATTTAACTGTTTACATTGTAAATTTTCTTGGAGCTTGCATATAAGAATTCACTTGATCTAATCTAATCAAATCGAAGTTCTTCTGTAGGTGATTTCTGTGTCCCTGCCCCAGGTCATACACAGTTTAAGTTCAGATGTAATGAGTCAGCACACAGGGCCCCACAGTAGTACTCCATGACGGGGCCCAAGGTGTGACTCAACACTGCAGAGTCAGAGAGGGAGGATTATGGGAGCTTACAGTCTCTCTGATTCTAAACATCCAGCAAAACAACATCCTTAATCCACGGTCACACCAGACTGCTGCCTTGCTGTTTTCTTCTCCAGGGTGGAGCAAAAGTCAGGCAATCCTGACGTGATGTGGTTTTGGATGGAGTGTACAATTCAGGGAATGGCTAAAGCTAACATAGAACTGACTACTCACTGTAAATAGGAATGCTTTCTGACTACACAAGACCATCTACTGACTGTATAAGCTGTTAACAGGACCACCTCCTGAATATATAAGACCACCTACTGACTGTAAACAAGACCACCTACTGAATGTAAACAGGACCACCTACTGATCGTACAAGACCATCTTTTGACTGTACAGGACCACCTACTGACTGTAAAAAGGACCACCTACGGAATGTAAACAGGAACACCTACTGACTGTACATGACCATCTTCTGACTGTACAAGACCACCTACTGACTGTAAACAGGACCACCTACTTACCACACAAAACCCCCTATTTACTGCATAAGACCACGTACTGACTGTAAACAGGACTGCTTCCTTACTACACAAGACCACCTGCTGACTACACAAGACCACCTACTGACTGTGAACAGCACCACCTACTGACTACATAATACCACCTACTGACAAGATCACCTACTGATTGTAAACCTACTGACAAGATCACCTACTGATTGTAAACAGGACTGCCTCCTGAGTGTAAACAGGACCACCTACTGAATGTAAACCGAACCACCTACTGAATGTAAACACGACCACCTACGGAATGCAATCAGGACCGTCCTACTGACTGTACACCACCACCAACTGACTGTAAACAAGACCACCTACTGACTGTAAACAAGACCACCTACTGAATGTACAAGACCATCTTTTGACTGTACAAGGCCATCTACTGACTGTAAACAAGACCACATGCTGACTTTGAACAGAACCACCTACTGACTGTGAACAGGACCACCTACTGACTACATAATACCACCTACTGACAAGATCACCTACTGATTGTAAACCTACTGACAAGATCACCTACAGATTGTAAACAGGACCACCTACTGACTGTACAAGATCATCTTTTGACTGTACAAGGCCACCTACTGACTGTAAACAGGACCACCTACTGACTGTACAACACCACCTACTGACTGTAAACATGACCACTTACTGACTGTAAACAGGACCACCTACTGACTGTACAAGACCACCTACTGACTGTAAACAGGACCACCTACTGATTGTACAAGACCAACTTTTGACTGTACAAGGTCATCTACTAACTGTAAACAAGACCACGTGCTGACTGTGAACAGAACCACCTACTGACTACACAATAGCACCTCGTGACTGCACAAGACCACCTACTCACTGTAAACAAGATCACCTACTGACTGTAAATACAACCACCTACTGGCACTGATTGCCCCCTAGCTGATGCATATTTTAATCCTCCAAATAGAGAGTAGACAGAACAGTATTTGAAAAATACTAATGAAACAATACGTAAAATAATATACTGTATACTACAATAGAGCTATATTGTGTATTGCCTCAAAAAAGTAGCAGAACAATGTAAAATACTTTAACTGTATTTGAGATTACATTCACACTCTGCTTCACAGAGATTTCTTGCCTTCTGATTTCAGAACTGTCTCACAGATGTCTCCGAGACATATGTGTTTACTGGGAGATGAGTTTGAATTTGAGTATTTGAGCCTCACGTGCAGAACATCTCAGCACATCAGGCCCAAAGTCTGATATTCTACTCAGTTTAGACTGGGTCTATGACAGCACAGCACCAAACCGACCTGATTCAACTTGCAAGGAGCAAACTAAAAACTAACCTCATTAACTCTGATTATATAGGACTCAGTGTCAGCCCAGCTACTCGGATGGAAAAATCCGCTCTGTGTGGCTGTGTTCACGTAAGGTCACATTTGCTATTTTCCCACAGTACTCTTTGAAGAGACTAGAGCCTCAGATCAAATGTTTCTTGCAATAAAATCAGCTGCGTATCATCATTAGTGGAACTGACAGAGGTTTCAGATTAATATTCCTTCCCTCTGATAATCATAATAATAATTTACTCTGTGGCATTAAAGCATTCTTTTGCTCTGTGTGAGCTGCTGTACATTATTCATCAAAATAGTAACAATATGTAAATAAGATAGCATGACTAAATAGCTGAAAATTCCCACAATAGCACTGTCCATAAAACTAAACCTCAGCAGCAGAAAAGACTGTAATTCTATCATCAATAGCTCAGAGCTCACATTCAGACTGAACTGCATATTTAATTATATCCACACTTGGGTCCAATCCGTGGTACAATCCATTCAACTCGGTTATTTTTAAAGACACATGAAAGAGCATTATTAAAGCAGTTTCTGTATGCAAATCAAATACAAAACAGAGCAAAGCATATGCGCTTCTTTAATTACTGTTTTCTGTTCTACTAAAAAATACAACGCTGGCCAACTAGTATTCAAATGAATTGAACTTTATGATATTCCCTCTATCTTTACATCTGTAATTATTTGATTTGATCACATATTTCAGGAAAGCTGGTGGGTTTACTTAGTTATTAGTGACTTACCATTCTTTAAAAGTGACAGGAGAGAAGTTACTACATAAAATTAATTATGATATTACCATTTTAGGTTGGCAGGACATATGCGAGAAACATATTCTTACTGTTCTGAAGGGTAATTAACTGAGTTTTATTGGGAAAAAATAGCCTCCAGAGGTTCATTCATGCAAGCCAGATCTTCCTAATGAATGTCATTAAATTCAAGATGTTGTTAGCGGTGGACATTTTTGCGTAGCTGTGGTTCCATTGCTTGACCACTTCCATTGCCAAGACGACTGGAACAGTGGATAGAAACCTTCTCACTATTTCTACTGGCAACAAACGAAAACATTAATTATTACACGTCTACAGACTTTAGCTGCCGGCCTAACCTGGTCAAAAAGAGCATGGAACATTTTTAATTGTCCTTTAAAAAATATTAGAACATCTTTTTCTTCTACTTCTTATGCACTTACTGAACATGTCTATCTACTGTAGATTGTAGCTTTACTTAAAAATGCTCATATGTTGCTCCTTGATGTCTCAGGAGACTTAATGGAGAAAGTTCCATAGTATACACAGCATTAGACAAGAGATATATTTATATTATCATGATAAATATAATGTTCACAGCATGAAAATGGAGCAAACTGGTTGAATTTATTCTGAGATTGCTGTCTTCATAGACATGGCTGCAATTATCTGACTGCAAAGTGAAATTTTATTGGGAACTCAAGAGGAGATGTGAGATTACTGAGGTCTTTTTCTCAGGAGAAACATGTGAGCTGGAGATCTGAGCCTAAGCTAATGTCTTGGGTGTGATTCTATCTGATCTCATTACTGTTATGTAAGAGAAACTACTAAGATGTTAAAGAGATCTTTTGGATTTTCTTTCCAGTGGGTAAGTAATCCCCTGGTCTGGTTGTAATAATTGCTGAGATGTGTTGATGGGATTTGTTGTTTTATGAGCAGTTTTGTAGACTATGATTAAGCCTAGTCTTATATTATTTTGCTAAAGGTAGTTTACCATTTTGCCATGAAAAGCTCATTTAGTCTAGCCAAATTTTAAGCTTGTCCTATGTGTTTTATTATTTATAACTTACAATTTATGACTGATCACATAAATGTAATAGCTTTTAGAGTTTTAGCAACAGAATTTTTTTTCAAACTGCACAGCATTGAAGGGACTTTATGCAGGTTCATCTTACAACTCCGAGGTGGCACCCTTCAACATTGCTCAGTTCTATTTGTTTTGGACTCAAACATAAACACGGAAGGTATGACATAAAATAGAATCTTTCAAAATAGTCACAACTTAACAACCTGAATGGAAAGATAACGGTTTCAGCTTTCATGACTTCATTTTGTGTGGATCTTAGACCACCCTTGACTCAAATGACACTACCGACATGTCACTACCGACAGGTGAAGGAACTGTATTCGGAGGCACTTGTTCTCATTCCAACTACAGCAGAGCACTGAGGTCCCTCAGATTCCTGATGCCAAATCCCTTATGAGCATTAATGGCCCATAGGGCCCCACTGCTATGCTGTTGTGAGGCACTCAATGCACAATTTTAGATACTCCTTCATTATAGTCAGTATAGAACATCCCATGCTACCACCATTCACCCAGTACCTGTACATTAGTCAAATTGTAATTTGCTTTTATTACACACACACACACACACACACACACACATATATATATATATATAGTTAAACGTAATTAAATATGTCATCTTCATAAAATGAGAAGATTTCTGAACCTGTTTCTGAGGCAGTGTTATTTCTGTAAGGAGTAGTTATGTAACTTAAGGGTTGTGCAAAAAGGCCAGATATGCATGTAATCAAAGCGACAGTGACAATGAGCCTGACTGCCAATTCAAAGTGCGACTAGATTAATCCTCAGAGTGGAGCAGGATGGCAAGAATTTCATGATGGAAATCTAAGCAGATAGTTCATCTCTTTTTATTTAGCCAAAGATGATGGGGTGCAAACTGGGCCTGACATGGAGAGTTTACCATGCTGTCATATACAGTCACTACTGCATACAAAGCACAAAAAAAAAACATCTCGCTAATCTCTCATATCTAAGGCACTCAGCGGCCCTTCAGAAAGCATTTAGTCTGTTTGCAGCTTCAGATTCGTTTGACTTTAGCTAAGGCTGTTCAAGATAAAAATATGCGTCATTTTCTGTACTCAAGGTCAAATTAGGGTTATCCGACCAAAGCAGCATATTAAACCATGACCTCAAATGGGCTAAAATGGAAATCAAAGTTTTGCACTGACAGTGGCAGACATTTCTAAAAATATTAATGAAGATACACTGAGCATCCCATACTGACAGAATATATTTCATAAGTTAGTTGATTAGTTAAACTAAATTATTTGGGAGCGAAGAGCTCAGAAAAAATGAAATTAAAATCTGAATATTAAGAGCCAGCAGAATTTCTGACACACTCTGCTGCATTTTGTTTCAGTGAATATGTTAACACTAAATGTATTTACTAAAGATTCATTCAAAGGGATTTTGAGTGTCATGAAGATAAATTGCACTGGGCCCCATCACCCCACCAAATTAGGCCAGGCCAAACCTGAAAATGTAACATTGTTCACACTGTGAAAAATCTTGGCTTGACTGTGGAATTCAGTATTCAGAATATCAGTATCAGTAATCAATATCAGTATCAATATCAGTGAAATATCATATCTTACAGTTGAACTGTAATTTCAATGGCAGACTTACTGAATTATTGAATAAAAATATCTGATTATGTTAATCAGTAATAACTTTATCAGAACTTATGAGATTGGTGAGGCATGTCTGTGATATGAAATGGTGAGGCAGGGCTGTGAGACGAAAATGGTGAGGCAGAGCTGTGATATGGTCATGGTGAGACAGGGTTGTGCTATGAGGATAAGGAGGCAAGGCTGTGATATGGAGATAGAGAGGCAGGGCTGTGATATGGGGATGGCGAGGCAGGGCTGTGTAAACTACCTTGTAAACTATATACACATGCAGTGTATGAATAAAATGATTATAGTCCTGACGAATGTGTAGCAAAAGTGCTATGTATTAATTGTATTGTAGAACAATGTTATATAATACCTGAACTAAAAATATTGCAGAACACCTATGAAGAGGTTTGCCAAAAGTTAAATCAACATATTTACAATAATTTAATTATATTTATAGTATTTATTCTAATATTAGTGTTTGTCTATGTATATAAACACTGTGTTTTTTAAATATGTCTGTCTGGGAGTGTAAGATTTTTCACTGTACTGTATATACACACTTAACATATACACACATTTTTATATTTCAGCTTTTTGTCAGTTATTGACATTTATAAACACTGAAACAAAAATCAGAAGCTGTTGATACAGACTGTAAACAAAATGTAAATAGAATACATTTTATAGGTTATTATGATATTAAACATCTCAAAAAAGGTGGGACATAGGCAACAAAAGGCTGGAGAAATCAGAGGGACTATTAAAAATCGACTGGATAAGAAATTTGCAATGAAGTTACATTACCAGGTGTAAAAAGATCATTTGAGAGGTGGAGAAGTTCACCAAGTTGCAAAAATATGCATCTTAAAATTGCAGAACAATTTCAGAAAAATATTTCTCAACATAAAATTGTGAATACTTTGAATATCCCACCATCTACAGTACATAACATCATCAGAAGATCCAGATAAATCTTTGTGTGCAAGAGACAAGGCAAATAGTCATTAGGCTTGTTTAAAATGAACTGCGCCTCACCTTGCTGGTCGGTGAGAGCAGCCGGGTGCAGCTTGGGGGAGAAGGAAGAGCCGTCAAATTAGACAGCCTCTACCTGCAACCCACATGAACTGTTGTGGGTCTCACGCTGTTTGCCTTCATCATATCTGATGAAGTGGATGCTATAGAAATACATCTGCTATTGCCTTGGTGCACCTCTTAACTTCCAGTTAGCGAATGGCTTGCATTGTTGTTTCTGGTAGTAGTAGGGAGAAATAGATAATGATAGTGACCATGAATGTTTTTACAGTAAAGGAGAAACGAATAACATCAACGTCAAGAGTAGAAAAGTGTGCATTAGTGTGTGCGCTAGACCCACCCCCCTCCAAGCAAGCTCTACAGACCTTCCTTACCCTTAACAAACGTAAATCCACACTGGCCTCCCTGGTGACTAAGGCTGTATCTAGCCCCACTGGCACCGTTAATGCATGCTCAGTGCCACCAGTTCCATGTGATCTTTACGTGCTACATCACCAACCACCGAAACAGCTCCTCTACAGTGCATTTCCCCAACTAGTCTGTGTTCTCCTCATCCACAACAACAAGTTTTAAGTCCACAACAAGTTTTAAATGCTGATTTGGTAGGTGATCAGTTTTGTTAATTTGTAACTTCTCTGTATGCACAAAATCTTTAAGAAAACACACAAATATCAATTCATTACTAATTCATTCAAGAAAGCAATTATTGTCTTTGTACACCCTAATAAGATGATACATAATATTTTAAATATTATAATAACAGGTTTGGTTAATTATTTATTATTATTATGTCTGTGTGTAAACTCTGTTGGTGGTTTTATTTTTTCTTTGGTGACATAATGCTGAAATGAAATGATAAATAAACTGTTATGCTTTACCTGACTAGACAAGACTAACATTCCAAAAAGCACACTCTGACACATTACTGCACAACTGAAATCACTTCTAACCATGGAGATGGTATTTATTTACTCATTTATTTATTATATTTTATTTTTGTAAACAGCATTTTATTTGTGTAGTAACAGTATGCAGTTTGAGACTTAAAAAACATGTCTGGGCGGAATTTCACAAACGTCCGGGATTTTGTTGTACTCAAGAAGCGTTTTGTTCACAAACCAGCCTTGCCATCTGCTTATTTCGATCTGTTCGCTTGAGTGAGATATTGCACTATATTAAATGGAGATGGGCGAGCATTAGGACCCACCGGGAATAAAAGCCAGTTTCCCTTTAAGCCGCCACAAGCTCATCGATTGGCTCTGCCGTTTCTTGCTAACGTGTGATTGGCCACCAATGATCTATATTACTGGATAGGACACACGTGACTTTTGAACGCGCCGGCATGGAGCCTCCATGTTGTGTGGAAGCAGGGCAAGATCGGAA
>BRDA01091635.1:0-22746 GCA_036984385.1 Crenuchus spilurus
TATAACTCTTCACAAGATGGGAGAATACAGAAAGAGGCATCTTCCACCATTCCTCTTTACACAACCTCTCTAAATCATCCAGAGTCCTGGGTCTTTTCCTATACACTCTCCTCTTCAGCTCACCCCACAGGTTTTTTATTGGGATGAGGTCTGGGGACTGAGATGGCCATGAGAGGAGCTTGATTTTGTGCCTTGTGAATCATTATTGAGTAGATTTGGTTACATGTTTAAGGTCATTATCTTGTTGAAAGACCCAGTGATGACCCATCTTCAGCTTTCGGGCAGAGGCCACCAGATTCTGATTCAAAATGTCCTGATATTTTAAAGTGTTCATGATCCCATGTATCCTTACAAGGTTCCCAGGTCCTTTGGAGGAGAAACAGGCCCACAGCAACACCAATCCTCCCCCATACTTAACAGTGGGCATGAGCTGTTTTTCTGTGTACTCATCCTTGGTGTTATGTTTACAGTGTTTGTTGCCAAAAAGCTCTATTTTGGTCTCATCTGACCAAAGCACACAGTCCCAGTTAAAATCCCAGTACTGCTTGGCAAACCACCCGTTTACGCTTATGAGTATAACTCAGAAAAGGCTTTCTCCATGCAAGCCTCCCAAACAACTTGTTGGCATGTAGATAGTGCCTGATGGTTGTTTGGGAGACCTTATAACCCCAAGATGCTACCATTTGATTCAATTCTCTTACAGTGAGCTTTGGAGAACTTTTTACTTCTCTTACCATCCTTCTCACTGTACATGGTGGCAAGATACACTTGCGTCCCCTTCCAAGCTTGTTTGTCACAGTTCCAGATGTTTTGAAAGTTGTAATGATTGCTCTGACTGTAGATAAGGGCATCTGCAGATGAGTGGATATTTTCTTGTGGCCTTGTAGAGTTATGAAGGTCAACACACATCTGCCTTACTTGAATAGTGTCTTCTCTTGTCTTTCCCATGTTTAAGAGTGAGTAAAAGAAATAGGCCTCTGTGTAACGCCATATTTATACCCCAGGGAAAGAGGAAATTTTTAATTACTAATTAAAGGTTCCTAGATACTTTGATCCACTTTATAAACTACAGTAGAAATGACAAAAATGGTTCAAATACATTTATTTCCAAGAAATTGTTAAGGATGCCAATAATTGTGGAACATGTCATTTTATGGGAAATAATTATTTCTTAGTCAGGATTTTTCTTTCTTTATTTTTTTTTCACTTGAGTTGAAGGTTGCATTTTACTAAACTTTTTCAGAGTGAGATTATTCTTCTGCTTAAAAAAATTTATTTATTTTAAGGCTTTTAACACATTTTAACTAAGGGTGCCAATAATTATGGAGGGCGCTATGTATATATATATACACACCACACACACACATACATACATATATACGCTACCACTCAAAAGTTTGGGATCACCCAGGATTTTCCATGACAATCTATACTTTTATTTCAGAAAGGCCCCATTATTATTATTATTATTATTATTATTATTATTATTATTATTATTATTATTATTATTATTATTATTAATTAATACATTTATTTATTTATTTTTTTCTAAACTATAATAAAGTCCACAAATGCTGCTGCTCCAAATACTCAGTCTTCTATGGTAGAAAGGTGAGGTAGGACAGTGTCACTGTTTCTCCACCAGAAGTTTGAACACACATTGTGTGTGTGAGACATCACTGGACATGACTCTGTCCTACCTCACTCTTCTGACATAAACATTTGAGTATCTGATGCAGCAGAATTTGTGGATTTTATCATTAAATCAAAACAAAAACACAGAAATAAAAGTCCAGGTTGTCACACATGTTCAGTTTAATATGTGATCCCAAACTTTTGAGTGGTAGTGTACATGCAGTCATATCAGAATATTATATTATTATTATATTATTAACTATATGAGTACATTCACATATATAAATTAACTACATACTGTATATATATATTTACTAACTTTACATGCTTCCAAAACATGAAATAAATAAATAAACTGTAATAATAAAAATGACAAAATTCAACAGAAATATAAGAGACACTTCATTGATGCATTTTATCCAAAATTGTGAAATTGATTACAGGCCCAAATGGTCAGTTCTGCCTGACCTCCCCTGATTAGGACAGCCCACATTTAAACAGCTGCTAAAGTCCACCCTGACTGTGGTTTATACAGTATACTGGTAAAGTTTGAGTGCTGATAAAAATCACAAAGAGATCAGATGTGTGGAGTACGACTACGTTCCTGAGGCAGTACTATCGCAAATATTTACACGTGATAATGTTTACAGGATTAACTAGAGACTTATCTGAAAATAATGAATAAAAGAGAACAAATGTGATAACTGTACAGGCAGTTTCATGTGGTTGCTTTGATCATGTTTGTCATTTCTAATGATTTCCAAGCAATTAGGCCGACTTTCACAGATCTTGGCCAAAAGGTGATTTCCATGTCTGTGACTATGCTCATTTCCAACATTTCAACTCGCTTTGGAAAACAGAGGCCAGCCCAGCTTTAACAGCACTACTGCTGTTACACTTTGTAACACTTTGTAAGCCTGTGTAACACTTTGGGAAAAATTATTTTAGATGGGTTTAATTTGTAAAAAAAGTCAAGGGATGTCAGACTACATCAGAGTGTCTGAAACACCCTCAGACTGCAGAGGCTTAAAGTATTAACTGTACTCTAAATTACTAACATTCATGGGGCTTTATTGCAGAGGACAGCACAGATATAATTTGAGAGTGGATGGGGCCAGGGGGGACATGTCCCCTGCACTTTTTAAAAATTGTTTAGTTTTGGTCCTCTGCAGTTTTTTCCATCCAAAAACAATATTACGCTATATTGAAAGGAGCCGGGTGGAGCACTAGGACCCAGCGGAAAACGGCTGCTCAATCTGAAGCCTGTTTCCCTTGATACTGCCCACAAGCTCACTAATTGGCTCTGCAATGTCTTGCTAACATGTGATTGGTCATCCACGCTGTCACTCCATCAAACAGTCTGGACTTGTTTTGCTATGTCAGCTAGAAGGATTTTAATATCAGAGGTTTCATTTTAAAATCTATTAACATCTGAATCTGTGCCTGTGTGCCTGTGTCTACCAGTCAGTAATAAGCCATCCATTTACAAGCCTCTGAATTTAACTACTGTAGAAAAAATTTAGAATTTCTGCTTATTTTTGCTAAAAAATATATATAATTTTATGTACAGTAAATGAGTTCTATTGAACATACAGTCCCAACATAGGTGCAGAATTGGGGTAATAAGTTGGAGTGAAGTTAACTAAAAAGGTGAAACACAGAATTGGGTGATAATTTTTTGCTACACTCTTTTATCAGTTTATTAATATTTAATAATGTATTAATGATTAATATTGATTTCATTTATTATTATTATTATTATTATTATTATTATTATTATTATTATTATTATTAATAATAATAATAATAATAATAATAATAATAATAATATTGCTTAATAGTTATTATTAGTATATTATGAATAGTAACTAGTATTTATAAATTAAATAATAAATAATAATTTGTAAGTAATGTATTAATATTTATTAATAATTAATCATAATAATTAAATTTATATTCAAGCCCACATTGCACCATAACCCCCAAAATTTCAAGCCAGTTGTGAAATCTAAATTTCGTCCCCGGAGGATAGTGATGTAAATAATATAAACATTGTCTCAATGTCAAATTCAAATGGATTGCTCTGCGTATTTCCATTTACCAATTTAGATTAGAGTTTAAATGATAGGGAAAGCATTATTTTATTTTAATGGAAGTTAATGGAAAAGGATTACTGGTCAGAATACTTTTTTGGGAGCCTTTTTGCTCATTTTCACACAATGTAAAGGACAGCAGATATTTTCAAAATGTGAAAACCCTTTTCTGGATAGTATCAATATTTATATTTTATTATTTATAGGTATAGTATAACAGTTTATTAGGATAATATCAGTAACACTAAGCACTTCTGCATTTACATTACTAGATGTTTTCACAAGACTTATCTTACAATTTCTACTTATTTCTCTCTTTTTTATGGTATTTATGTTGGTTCATGCACATACAAAAATGTTAATTTCTAATGTCAATTTTATCCCTTATAGTAAAATAGACTTTTTATTCCTATAATTTATCAGACTGATGTCTCCGTCAATATGCAGTCAAATCTGAAAAACTGTAGTCTTTAGTACTGCTGTATATTTTATTCTTAAGTATTTTTATTTAACACTATCATGACATTTAGTGCACTTATGTACATAAAGATGTGTAAATAAACTGCATGTGCCAGAGCACAGGCCATGTGTGGTCTTGCACAGGTGAAAAACAGTTACTGTTGTGATGGAGAGATAAGAAAACACTGTGTACTTTGATGTTTGATGCACTACATGCCTTTCCACTGTTACCTGCAGTTAAAAACGTTTCGTTCTGCCTTATATGCTGGTATGCAAGAGTATAAAGTGAAGTGTTTCTGCGAGTAATTATGTCTAAATGACATTATAAACAAACTCTTTAGCACTTAGCAACGTTCAGTTTTGCACTGTGGGTATTCGTGCATGCTGGACCATGGGAACATCCAGTCCAGGCCTACACACAGCCACATGAGACTATCTAATGTATTAGTCATATGTCGCTAACACCCGTGGATACAAGCACCACAAGTAACAAGAGGAGACGTGCCTAACAGCCATTCACACATACACTTACTTCCTCTGCCCAAATCCACAGCAACTTTCATATCACACAATCAGCACACACATACCATCTGCTCTGCACTGGAAAACTGAGCGAGCCACAGTAAATAAATATGTACAGTGACCATTTACTGTGAAATTAAATTGGATAATTGATTTCTATTGTAGTTTACCCAGTGTAGCCAAAAGACTTAGACAGCTTATATTTACATTACATTAGACTATTATTGTGGCAGATATTAAAGGTACAGTATCAGAACTTTTACTTTTCAATATCTCCATTAGAAATAGATTAAAAAAAAACATGTATTTTGGCAAAAAAAAGTATAGCTTTACTTGTAAAAGCTCCACGTATCTTTAAGGTTTGGTTACAGATGTGCTCCTTAATGCTCTCCTCCACACACACACACACACACACACACTGTATAACCGCTTAAACTATTACCGTCACCGGGTACAGGGCAGGGCACTACACTATCCTAGCCAAGCCCAGGACAGGGCACCATCGCTGGGTGCACACACACATACACAGATAATTTAGAGTACCCAATTCACCTGACGTCCATGTTTTTGGACTGTAGGAGGAAGCTACAGACGCTGGAGGAAACCCACGCGGACACATGCTAACCATCATGGCACCTGTCCCATCGCTGTGGGCGATGCAGCGGTGGTGTCGTTAGTACTTGACTGTGGCTAAGAAACTGACAAAACTTGACATGAATGAAAAACTATGGCAGAAACATAAGTGACAATACGTGGTAGATAATCAAAACAGACGATGAGACAGCAGGGCTGTGCAGTGATAGGATGTAACTGGGGAAGGAGACATGACGTGAACGTAAACAAAAGCACACAGACAGAGTTGGGAAAATGGTCGAGGCCGTGGCGTCAGGTTCACAGCACAGTGCCGCCCATAAAAGGACATTTCAAGTCTTTTTTTGTTTGACTTTTGATCAGTTTGGCTTATAGCTCATGATAATTAGAAATCCAGAATTTCACATTATTAGAATATTTAATTCCAACTTGGAGTAAATTACTATGAATATTAATTGATATTGATTGAATAATTAATTTGTGTCTCCACTCCATTCAGCTTGTTGGCTATTTTGTCTCAACTTTGGAGGAATAATTAGGATCATTGTACTGCTAGAAGATCAATCTGCGACCAAGTCTCAGCTTTATGGTGTTGCTTCAGCATTTTTTTTTTTTATAATTTATTTCTGGTTTTTTGCCAATTTTACCCCCTTCCCAATGTAGTGGTAGCCAATTAGCCCATCCCCTCCGTTAGGCCTCTCCCCATCACTTTGCACTGTCCCTGACTCTAGGAGGGTGCAGGCAAGCACAAGCCTCCTCCGTTGGTGTGATACAGCCACCGCTTCTTTTCGAACCACCGCTGATACACCGTCACTGGAGAGCCTAATGCGCTCGGAGGAAGACACACAGGGTCTCCAGCTCCGATTGGACCAATCAGTAGACGCCTGAGCCAGCGGACATTGCAATGTGAAAGTGATGGAAAGAGAGTGAGAGTGCCATCTACCCGCCCAGAGAGAGCACTGCCAATTTTGCTCTCTTGGGCCCCGGCTGTTGATGGCAAACAGCATAACTCGCGATCCTCGGGTCATAGTGGTAGTGTCTCTGCCCGCTGAGCCACTCGGGGCCCTTTGCTTCAGCATTTTTAAGTAATTCTGCCAGCTACTTTCTGAAGTGTGCCAGTCCCGTTTCTCAGCTAAACAACCCATAACATGATGCTGCCACCACCATGCTTTACAGAGTTCTTTGAGTTTAAAGCAACAGCCTTTTTCTTCCATACATAGCACTGATCATCATGGTCAGGCACTTCCACTTCTGAGAACACTCCTCTATGTCTTTGTGCTGGTGATCAGTGTGGTTTGTTTAACTGTCTTTGGTTTTGAGTTTGGGGCTTCTTTCTTGTATGACAGGCTTTCAGGTTACGGTGAAGTAACAGTCTCTTAATTGTTGATGTAAACATTTATATGATGACTCTATTCACCAGTTCCTTTGTCTTTTTTGGGTTAATTTGAAGATGGAAGGCTTTGGTTGTAAAGGTTTGGTTGTAAAGGTTGCCCCTTAAGTAGTGTCACATCTCTAATGCAAACAAGGTAGATGCCCTAATTGACTTAACAAGATTCTGCAATAGTGGTTTAAATGTTGGAAATGTTGTCTTTACATATTCTAGTTTATTTCAGTTGTCATGAAACTGCCGTTGTATACTGTACTCAACAATAAAGTCTTATCAAGGTCTTCTTTACTTGTTTGTTTGTAATTTGTATTAGAAATACTGCAGCCTGTGATGTAAATGAGAAAAAAAAGATTTCTGTACTGCACATACTGTGAATACATTCTGTAAATGTTTTCTATAATAAGAAAACAATGTGGTCTATAATTATGTTAAGAAAATATTATGGCCCTTGTAAGTCTATGGAGCTTTCACAAAAATGTCTTCAAGCAATTTGCGGACAGATGATGACTTACATTTAAGTGCATTAAAGTTCTGTGGATTTTTGAAATCCACAGGTTGATTTATATCATCTATAAAGAAAACATTTAGGACTTCATCTCACACACACACACACACACACACACACACACACACACACACACACACACACACACACACACACACACACACACACACACACAGTTTTGAAGCAGTAGACTTCTTTGTAAGTCATAATCTGCCCTAAAAACATGGACCGTGAGGTCTTCATTAAAATCTGAATGCACTTTGAGTGGGTTCCACGATGTTTGAATGATGTATTTTAAGGTAAAGAACTGGACTATTTTAGGTGTCTATTGAGTTCTGGTGTTTGACGCATTAGCTCTAAACTGAAGAAGCAAAAATTGGACTCCAGACTTGTGTTGCCTAATGTAACACATGCAGTAAATTTTATAAATAGGATTTTTGAGTAAATCGTATCATTTCTGTCAGTGAATCATTTATTTGCATTTTGGTACAGATATGTTTGGGCTTTACAGAGAAACTTGGAAGTAATGAGAAATTAGATTACTTTGTCAAGAAAGTAATAAGTAATCCCATTAGTTTTTCAGAAGTAACCAGTAATATGTAATGGATTACTTTTCCTCAGTAATCCATTACAAATTACTGATTACTTCTTAAAAACAAGTGGGATTACTTTTTAATTTTTGGATAAGTAATGAGGAATTAGAGTACTTTGTGACCAAGGTAATAAGTAAAGTAATACCATTAGTTTTTAACAAAGTAATGAGGAATTAGATTACTTTGGGGAAAAATGGGTCAGAGTGAGGACAATTTGTTTACATTATTGCATACAGGGAAATTACAGAGGAAAAAGTAATCCATTACAAATTACTGATTACTTCTCAAAATCTAATGGGGTTACTTTACTTATTAATTTTTGAACAAAGGAATGAGATTACTTTGTCCAGAAAGTATTACGTAAAGTAATCCCATTAGCTATTGAGAAGTAATCAGTAATTTGTAATGGATTACTTTTTCTCAGTAGTAACCCTGTATGCAATAATGTAAACAAATTGTCCTCACTCTGTCCCAGAGTGATTTTTGTTCAACTTAAATTACAATGTAGGTCTTTCTATATTTACAAATGGCAAATAATAAACAGCGCAGAACTGAACTGAAGCTGTTGAAGTAATTATACAACAGCCTTCTTTGACAGTATGATTAGCACAGTGTCTGCTCCAGAGGAGATAGGCACTGCTCATTTTAGATCATATCATTTGGCCCCGTGCTCTCATCACTCTTCTCAAAAAAAAGTGACATTTATGGCAGGAAGCAGGTCTTCCAAGAGTTTGAGGAGATGGCAGTGAGTGTGTGATAGAGCGAGCTGGAGCTTGGGACTGATCTTCTGGGAATTGGTACACAGCTCTGCAGCCAGCAGCATCCCCAACTACTGCCCCGAGACACAGCAGCCAAAAGACAGCACTCATTATCCAAAGACAAAGCCTGTGTCCCTCACACCACATTTACCGCTCTATCACCTAGCCACTGCAGCAGAAATGCTCAGCTCATGCCATCAAACTCACATCTGTCATTAAAGATGCTCATTTGGATTTAGTTTTTCCTTAGCCGGTTTACTGAACCAGTTCAGTGGCGTCATTTAGCCATTGCTGGAACGTTAGCCTTTTGCTATGTTGGTACTGAGCTCTCAATCAAAAATCATGCCACAAGGTGTCCTTTGGAGCAACGCTGTAAATAAGCACTTTTGGCTCCTTAAATAACTACAATGGACAGTTATATATATAGAGAGAGTCAGGTATGTACATACAAGTCTCAATAACTTTTTAGAAGTCTTCACAGTGTTCGTGATGGTCTATTAGATTAGATTCAAAACCCTGATGTTGGCCTACAAAGCCAGAAATGGTTCAGTTCCTCCATACTTGATGGCAATGGTCAAATCCAAATCCCTTCGTGCTTCAACTACAGCTCGGTTTGACCCACAATCCTTCAAGATGCATGGAAGACAAGCATCTGGACTTGTCTCTGCACTGAAATGCTGGAATTAACTTCCCCTCTATGTCCAAGCAACAGGGTCACTTGCTGTTTTCAAACAACGACTGAACACCATATTTATTAAAGGCTAATGATTGGACTTCTCTTTATTGATTCAAGCAATGAATGTTGATTATTGTGTATCTAAGCATCCATAGTGACTTTTGTATTTGGCAGCATCGAAGCTTGAGCTACAATACCGGACAAAAGTTTTAGAAAGTTCATCCTACAGCAAGAAAATGACCCAAAACATCAATCCAAGCTCTGCCAGAACTACCTCAGGAAAAAACAACAAGATGGTCAGCTTGTAAACATGGAGTGGAGCACAGTCTCCAGACTTAAACGCCATCCAGCTGATTTGGGATGAAGTGAAAAGAAAGCAAACCTACAAGTGCCAACATTTATGTGACGTTCTGCAGCAGATTAGTGAAGAACTGTCTGAAGAATGTTTGATGTCTATTGTAGAAAGAATGTCATGAGTGTGTTCAGCTGTTATATCTGACAAGCAGTGATGGCACTAGGCATTTGGGTGCCCTAAGCACAAAGGCGGTGGAGACTTTTCGTGGTGCCCCATGCCCACTTGGTGCAGCCTCCTGCCAAAAGTGTCTACTTTGTGTCCAAAATTTAGATATAAATTTATTCCATGAGTTTATATTTAACTCCTATGCTTTCATTTCAGAGTGCAGTGAGACATTAAACTCAATCAATTTCCATAAATACCTGAAAAAAAACCCTGGTTTTAAATTTTAAAAAGTATAAAAAAGCAAATTAATTTTTTTTTTTAAATCATCGGCTAATCTGAAAAAAAAAAAATCTATTGGTTGTAAAATTTCAGTGTTGGATCCTAATGTCTGTCAGGCCAGGCCTGTAGACCTTCACTGCTGTTGGTCATTATTAACAATGAGAATGACGTATGGCCTTCTGCCTTGTTTAGGAAAGTAATGGAACAATAACATTTCCATGTAGTTGTCAGCAATCTGCATCGCAGGCTTACATCCTCAGACACCAAGGCTTCCCAGATAGCATACAGATGTGGGCCACTTCTGGCTGAGAAATGGCACTGTTGGCCCACTGTCTGCACTGGCAAACTGCATGTGAGCCAAATGTGGCCCTTGTATTGAGAATTTGAGAACATTGGGCCCACATGTACCGTAACAGATGTGGGCCACTTCTGGCAGAGATATGGCAGTGGTACCTACATATGAGCCATCAGTGGCCCACATATAAAACACCTATTTGGCCCACATGTTCTAAAACAGATGTGGGCCACTTCTGGCAGAGATATGGCAGTGCTACCTACAAATGAGCCATCAGTGGCCCACATATTAAAATGCCTATTTGGCCCACATATTCTAAAACAGATGTGGGCCACTTCTGGCAGAGATATAACAGTGCTACCTACATTTGAGCCATAAGTGGCCCACATATTAAAATGCCTATTTGGCCCACATGTACCATAACAGATGTGGGCCACTTCTGGCAGAGATATAACAGTGCTACCTACATTTGAGCCATAAGTGGCCCACATATTAAAACACCTATTTGGCTCACATGTTGTAAAACAGATGTGGGCCACGTCTGGCAGAGATATGACAGTGCTACCTACATTTGAGCCCTAAGTGGCCCACATATTAAAAATCGTATTTGGCCCACATGTTCTAAAACAGATGTGGTCCACTTCTGGCAGAGATATGGCAGTGTTGCCAACATTTGGCTGATATGTGGCCCACATCTTGCAACCGGGAGCATTCCACCCAAGTGCCATCAGTTCATGCAGCAAGTGGACCAAATGAAATGGGGTATGAGAGCCAGATGTGGGCCAGAATAACGTTGCTATCTAGGTTTGGTTCAGTGCACAGTGTAGACTCCAGACAAATAGGAACGTCTGGACCACTCTGATACCATGCTTCCTTGTGCTTTTTCTGTAATTTAGCAGCCTTTCGACTGTATTTTAATACTCATTAGATAGAAAGAGCTAATTCTGGCTGAAAGACGTTGATAAGAGGAAGCTGTAGAACAGGGACAGTTTGTGAAGGTTCCTGTGCCCTTATGTCACACTGTCTTGATCAACGCTTTCAACAGTTGACAGCTGGTGTGTTTTCAGTTCACTTTTACCAACATTTAGTTGGCCATTTAACCCACAGAGGCCACATCTATACTTATTACACACATGATGTACAGCCTGGCCAGACTAGTCTCTGAATCTTTATGCTGTGATAAAATAAAATAAGACACACGAAAGCAAGAAAAAGGGAAAGTCCCAAATCTGAGGATAAGATAATGAGTTTCTTTAGTGTGAAATTGGTGCCGTTTCTCAGGCATTTCCTCTCAGCAGATGTGCTGAGATGAGAAGGTTAAAAGGTTAAAAGGTAGAGTCTAATGTCTCAGAGGGAAACTTCTGTATGATGGGTGAACTGAAACTTGTTAAGATGAGCACACCATAGAGGGAAGCGCAGAAAGGTCCTGACCTCCAGGTCAGATGATTTGTGTTTAGTGTTTGTGTGTGTGTGTGTGTGTCTATGTGACTGAAAATGTTTCAGAAACCCCACTGACGCTGTGTACTTGTGTGGCTTCCCTCTTGGTCGATGGTTCCCTGTCTGCAGGGGAAGCGGGACAGTGCCAGCGTACTCAGTTTTATGAGCTGGTCTCGACCAAACTCACCACATTCCCACCATCCCTCAGCTGGGGGACGTGACTCTGGCCATGCTGCAGAGGAAGCCAAACCGCGGAAAGTGTTAGGCCACACACACACACACACACACACACACACACACACACACACTTGTAGAGAAACAGCACAACATTTATAAGTAAATTAATTGATATACAGAGACTCACCATTAGCTTCAAGCTGCTCACAAGATGCCCTTAAACCTAAATGCATCTGTCATAGGGGGGTAATCCAAAACCCAATGTACAGACATTGAACCAATTAATCTTGTGATAGTTCACAGCAATAAAGCATCATATTTATAGGCTTGTACCTGGCAAAATACAACCCCAATTTCAAAAAAGTTGTAAATAAATCTCAATAAAAGCAAAATGCAATGATAAGGGCCCCGAGTGGCTCAGCAGGCTAAGACGCTGACTTTATGACCAGAGGATCACGAGTTCGAATCCCAGTAATGCTGTTAGCCATCGACAGCCGGGGCCTAAGACAGAGCAAAACTTGTCTGTGATCTCTCTGGGCAGGTAGATGGCACACTCTCTCTCTCACTATCACTCTCACATTGCAATGTCCACTGGCTCAGGCATCTACTGATTGGTCCATTCAGAGCTGGGAATCCTGCGCTTTCCTCCGAGCATGTTGGCTCCCCAGTGATGGTGTATCAGTGGTAGTTAGAAAAGAGGCGGTGGCTGTATGACACGCAGTGTAGGAGACTTATCTTCACCATCCTAGAGTCAGGGACAGTGCAAAGTGATGGAGAGAGTCCTAACAGAGGCCATGGGCTAACTGGCTACTATTACATAGGATAAAAATTGGCAAAAACTTAATAAAATTATAAAATAAAATAAAAAGAATTCTGTCATTTGCAAATTTCACAGACCCATATTTTACACAATGGACCCTAGAACACATATGAGGCACTTTAACATGGTACTAATAAAAAACAACTGGAGAATCAAGTCACATGACTGGGTATATTTGCTGGCATTTTAGAGTCTCTCTGAAGCAAAGATGGACAGAAATTCTTCAGTTTGCAAAAACTGCATCTAAAAACTGTGGAAAATTTTCAGAAAAATGCTCCTCAATGTAAAAAGACTTTGAATATCTCACTATTTACTGTACATAACATCAAATGTTTCAGAGAATCTGGAGAAATTCCTGTGTGCTCTCAGAGGGCACTGCATTAAAAACAGGCACAATTATTTTCTGGAAATCAATGCATGGGCTCAGGAACACTTCCAGGCATCATCGTCTGTGAACACAGTTTGCAGGTTAATCCACAAATACAGGTTAAAGCTGTTTCATGCAAAAAGCAAGCCAACACGAAATGCAAGCGTCTTCTCTGAGCCACAGCTCATATTGAAATTATTTTAGGAAACCGTGTTCTATGGACTCAAGAAGCCATCCAGCATGTTATCAGTACACAGATCAAAAGCCTACAGCTCTGATGGTCTGAGTGTCTATGTGTTGGGCATCTTACACATCAATGTTGATAATGATATGAAGGTTTTAGAACAACCTGTTCCCATTGAGACAACATCTCTTTCAGGCAAGACAATGCTAAAGCACATCCTGCATCCATCACAATAGTATGGCTTCTCAGAAGAAGAGTCAGGGTGCTGAACTGGCATCATTTGGTGCATCATGAAACAAAAAAATCGGCACTGATGACCCACGACTTTTGAGCAGATACATCAGACAAAAATGGGACAACATTCCTCTCCCAAAACTGTAGCTATAGGTCTCCTCACTTCTCAGATGTTTACTGTCATCAAATTTTAAACAAGTTAAATGTTTTTTTCATGAAATGGTCAAATGCCTCACTTTCGACATTTGATATTGTGAACAAAATGTAGGTTTATAAGTTTAAGATCAACAAGTAAGAATAGTGTTGCATCTGAAGATAAACTACATGTCCACTACATTAAGTTGGCAAATACACACACACACAATTTGTCTAGTCCCTGTAGAGAAGTACTGCCAATAGAATATGACTAAACATGAACCTACAGGCACCATGTCTAATGCCAGGTGGGTGGTATAAAGCCCCCCAGCACTGAGCTGTAGACCAGTGGAACCAAGCAGTGCTCCAAGACCTTTGGTGTGAAGTGGGGTGGTGATCATCCCACATCCTGACCTCACTAATGCTTCCATCACTGGATGCAATCAAATCCTCACAGCAATGCTCTAAAACCTAGTAGAAAGCCCGTCTGGACAGTAGAGACCATTAAAACAGGATCAACTCTATTCAAGACTCTTTCTTCTAAAAGAAACAATACACAAGCAGGTGTCCTAATACTTTTGTCCATATGATGTCACTCTATATAATATAATGAGTATCTGAGCTCATAACTGTAGATGTTAACCTACAATAACAAGTTTAATAGAGATCATCTCAACATGCTCAAGACACTGTTAGAGACATGCTGTTTACTACATAAGGTTGAGATTAAGATTAGAATTATGGCCAGGCTGAGGATTAGGATTTGAGTTGAAGGTTAATTTTACAATGAATTAAATGTAAGTAATATACGGCTGTAACATTTATTTAAATACAAGTACATTCAGTTGATTTATTTCATTGGTACACACACACACACACACACACACACACGCACACACACACACACACACACACACACACACACACACACACACACCAATAACATGGTTGTAGAATTTAAATAAAAGTGTATTATATATTATAATGTATTATAATCTTTAATGAATACATTAAAAAAGTTATATTGTTGAATATAAACGCTATACATGTCCATTCATTCTCGATTATGTGTTAGAAAAGTTCTGGTTTATTATTTAAATTCAATTACTAACCATGGCATAATAACTTCAATTATTAACCATTATTAAGACTTTTGCACAAAAGCACGCATAATTGAGTGCAAATCAATGCTAGTCAATGCATTTCCATCCATCCTATAGTTGTACAGTATAACATCATAGGACTTAAATAATAATAATATTTAAAAACTGTTAATAATATTTTAATTGTTAATGTTATAATACCAATTATAAAAATATTTAAGAAACTTTTATAATATTTTAATTGTTAAACATTATAATACCAATTAAAATATTTAAGAAGAAGAAAATTCTTGAATGCTGTTAAATGAGGCCAGTGCCTCCATTCAGGTGCCCTAAGCACAACACAAATGCTAAGTGTGCTCCCCCCCCCCCTTGAATAAGTTACATGCGCTTCAATCTGATGAGCTAATAAACCTTCCTGTCCAAACGCTGAACGAATCTGTCTGAGGAGCTCTATGTAAGCAAACTATACTGAAAATGTTTGCCAAGCGCAATTTAGTGACCATCTGGCAATGTGGCCCCCTGACCGCTTGCTGTAAATCCAAGTTTCCTCAGTGATGCATGCAATAACACTCACCACCGCACTATTCTACATCACTGAAAATAACTTTTTATAGATCGCTTTCTCGGCACTCGTTTCAGGCTCTCTGAATGTCATGTCGTTGTGTAACTTCAGTCGTGTAATTGGAAAACGGACTCATTATCTGTTCTATTAAGCAACGTTCCATCAGGGGTCTTCCGGAGGCGGAGACATTTGATGAATCATGAAGAGTCAAGCCTAAACACTAATCCTGCCGCATGAGGAACACAGAGCTACCTCCACCGTGGATGACTCAGATTATGCAGCTAATAAGCTCAGCTGGTGAGGCTTGCAGTCTGAGAGGCTCTTCGGCCTTTACAGCGCCAAAGACTCTCCAAGCTCGGAGATCAAACCGCTCCAGAACATTCCTCATTCCCTCCAAATTTGCCAGTGGTACTCCGAGCCAGACTACCCCATGAGAAAGGACAAATGCTTGGAGAGAACAGCAACCAAGGCCTGAAAACCAAGCGATGGCAGATTTACGACGACGAGTGTCGAGAATGTCATCAGCTGTCCGCCCACAGTTTATGGACACTATTAGAGGTTTATAATATGAGCTTAAATGAGGATGAATGCTTATCGATAGCATCACTTTGGGAATTCTAAGAATCATCGTTAACCAATTTATACAATCAGGAATGATGCTGAGGAAGTGGTGTGAGAAGCGTCGTGGAATGGGGTATAATGGTATAACAGAGGTTCAGTGTTGGATAGTTTGTGGTTTTCAGTGGTCAAATGATAAGCAAGCCATTTTATATCGTTGGAATGTCTCCATTCCCATCCCAATTAACACTCCCTATTTCTACACTCAATGCCCAAAACCCCAAAATGTTTTAAACCTTCAAAAACAACCGTTCTTCTGTTTTCATTGTTTCTTAATTGTTTATTTAATTGCAGTTCTATTTTTTTGGTCATAGCACATGATTTTCATTTCAATTTCGTGATCACAAGGTCTCACATGTTCTGAAACTCCCAGTTGTGGTTGAAGCCTGCCCTGGAACAAATCACAAATATCATTTCCTTCTCACAGGTTTGACTTCTAGACCATGGACTTGTTCAGTTTTGTCCTAACCTAAGCCTTTAGACAAAGTCCATATGCTTGGAGTGTATGGTGAGTGCTCTCAAATTCTCAGCAGACACCAAGCATGAAGCTTGAGAAGATGTGCAATACGTGAAAAACTGATGCATAGATGCAGAACATAAAGAAAATTCCAGTGACGCACACTTACAGTCTCATTTCTGCACTTTGTTGGCGCTTCACATGCTTACGTTCATCTTTTTCTTGTGCTCATACTGACATCTTGTGGTCAATTAGGAAGTCAGAGCCTCCAAAAGAACATGAGGTGAACTGCTGAGCAGCTACTATAATATTAGTTACATAAATGACATATTCATCATGACACCAAATCTGATGAGCATCCTGTGGTCAGGAACTGGCTACTGATGTGTCCATCACAAATTCTGCCTGGACAAAAAACAGCCATAGTTAACACAAGTATAAACACAATACTCAACAATATGCTGCCAATAAGATGTAATTTTGTCAATCTGTGATGGTTTGTTTCATTTGCCAGACAAGTTGCCTAATTGTACATAGCAACCAATTGGCTACAGTCACTAAGTGTACCTACAAAGTGGACAATATTACTGTAGAATGGCAGATGAGGTTAGATAAAGGGTAATATACATGCTCATAGGCAGTGAACTCAGGGGGGTAATGGTACCACCTTGCTTACCTACGGTCAAAAAAACATCACCAAAGTGTCCTCTAGAATGACAAAAAGGGAAAAAAATACTGAGTGGGCCCTTTTTTGCAACAAATGATAATGATGTGCCATCTAGAACAAGAAAACATGATAATCTGTCTTATTGAGTTCCCTTATTTTGTTGCCTTTCCAATAGAAAAGGGCACATTAAGTGTCCTCTATTGCACCCCTACTAGACAGTGTCCCAAACTGGGCCCTTTTCAGTAGAGAAAATGTGATGCACTGCTGTATAGGGTTCTCCTACAATTCTAGATGATGAAGTACCCGGGTAGGTGCCCCTCCAATGGGAAATGTGCCCTTTTAACTTTTTCGCCCCTGCCCTTCAAACATCCTGAGTATATATATTTGTATATGCAATTAAAAACAGTGTTTCTTACATTAACTTTGACTTTTATTCTAAAAAAAAACATCTGGAATACTGATTTGATTTCAGATATTTCATCTTTTGTCTGTTTAACTTAATTTCAACTGTTGATATACATTCATTCCTGCATTTCAGATCTGAAACACATTCCAAAAAAGTTGATATGGGGCAATTCAGGGTATTAATTAATAAAATAAAGAAAAGAAAAGAAACGGCATGCACAAAAGGTTGAGTCTTTGAAGAGTAGAGATACCCAGAGGTCTTCCTGTTGGTCAACACGTGTGAGAAAATTAGAAAAAACTGGAAAGGATTTGCATATTTCTCCTTCTACAATGCATAATGTTTTTAAACGATTCAAGGAATCTGGAGGAATTTCATTGCATAAAGGGCCTAAGCTGAACACGCATGATGCACATCATTCATCAGTAGTTGACATAGTGCTGGCGCTCCACTCACATAGATCACGCACTATGCATGGGGCAATTTGGGGCACCCATGGGGGCACCAAAAAGTGTCCAATCCCCTCACCCTGGGAGGTCCAAGTCTGGAGAATGTTGAGCACCAGAAGACCTTTGTGCTTAGGGCACCCAAATACCTGGCACCAGCAATGAGTTAATATAACCACGTAGACACTTTGGCAAACCTTTGTCAAGCACTGCAATACAGAGCTACATTCACAAATGCTACTTATTTTTCTTTTTTTAACCCAATTTTCTCCCTTTCCCAATGTGGTAGTCGCCAATTAACCCAACCCATTAGTTACTCTCTCCATCACTTTCCACTGTCCCTGACTCTAGGAGGGTGAAGACATGCACACACCTCCTCCGTTGCATGTGATGTGGCACCACCTCTTTTCTAACTACCGCTGATACACTGTCACTGGGGAGCCAACACGCTAAGAGGAAAGCGCAGGGTCACTAGTTTTGAATGGACCAATCAGTAAACGCCGGAGCCAGCAGACATTGCAATGTGTGAGTGATAGGAAGAGAGAGCGCCATCTACCCACCCAGAGAGAGCACTACCAATTTTTGCTCTCTTGGTCCCCGGCTGTTGATGGCAAACAGCATGACCGGGATTCAAACTCACGATCCTCTGGTCACAGTGTCAGCGTCTTAGCCGCTTCTTAAAACTTTAACTTTAAAACCATGTTCAGAAGTGGTGTCGACTTCTATGAGCGGACTATCACACAGTGGAAATGTGCACTGTGGACAGACCACTCAGTATTCAAGATCTTTTTGGAAGAAAGTTGTTGAGTGCAACAAACCAAAAATATAATAGACCATCCAGATTATTAACAGTGAGTCCAAAACCCAGCATCTGACATGGTATAGGGGCTGTGTCCTAAAGCTGTGAAAAGTACACTGAGATTTAACCCGTGCTGCCTTCAAGATGACATGTTTTCCAGAGACGTCCATGCATTTTTCAACAAGACAATGCAAAACCACATTCTGTACATATTACAAATGAATGACCATTTGAACTCTGAAACTCTGAAATGAAGATTACAACAACAACAACCATGTAGTAATCTTAAGACATGTTTGCAGGACAAAAAATCATGTTGCAGGACATGTTTGCCCATGTTTGTTGGGCGGCACGGTGGCTTAGTGGTTAGCACAATCGCCTCTCAGCGCTGAGGTCTTGGGTTCGAATCCGTATCTGAGCGGAGTTTCCATGTTCTCCCCGTGTCTGCGTGGGTTTCCTCCGGGGTCTCCGGTTTCCTCCCACAGTCCAAAAACATGGAGATAAGGTGGAGTGGATACTCTAAAAATTACCCTGGTGTGTGTATAAATGAATGAATGTATGTATGCCCAGATATGGCTGGCACTCTGTCCTGGGTGATCTCCCTAGTGCTCGATGCAGTCCTCCAGGTGGACGGTCACTTCTGATTGAGAGTACGCTGTGCACTACTGGCTGCCGCTTCTCACCGGTGTGAGTAAATGGAGTGTGTTTATTATAAAGCGTCCTTGGGTGTCTAGAAAGGCGCTATATAAGTATAATGTGTATGTATGTATGTATGTAAAATAACCAATGAAGCAGTTCATTACCTGGTGCCCTTTGTGCCCAAACTTATTTTAAGTGTTGGCAACATTGCAAATTGGTAAATTATTTACTGTCCCAACATTTTTTTTATGTTCCAACTTCTTCAAATTAGCAGATGTATAGTTACAGACTGTAGTCCACCTGTTTCTCTGTATACCTCATTTCATCTTATTCTTCAATGATCAGGACTTCCACAGAGAAGCTGGGTCACTCAGCACCGTAGTGACACTGATGTGGTGGTGGTGTGTTAGTGTGTGTTGTGCTGGTACGAGTGGATCAGACACAACAGAACTGATGTCGTTTTGACTGAGAATGGTCCACCAACTCAAACCAGCACAACACACGTCACCAACACATATTACAATGTTTTACCTTTTATGTAGTATCTTCAGAGTGACGTCTATAGAACCCTGATAGAGTTACTGCTGCTCCATCTGTAACTAAGGACTGATAGCAGCTACAGCACATATTCACAGTACGTAAGACTTCCAGAAGGCATCACAACATCATAACATAATCAGCTTTTAATTATGTGCACAGCTGATCTAATGCTGAAGTCATTCCGTGTAGCTCCTGAAGTCCTAACCAATGGCAGTGCCCGCTTGGCTCTATCAGCTTAGATGTTAAGAGTGGATAATAATTCTTTGGGAGTCTTTAACCTCTTTCCTCCAAAAACGGACTCAAACGTGTTAAACATGGATGGATGGATTCTTTTATGGCATCTGTCCAATCTTTTTTGGCGTTAGGCTTGCGAGTCTGTCAGAGAATATCAGGGTTGATTTGTACCGAAGGCCTTGGTGAGCTTGATGGAAGGTATGTAGAGGTGCTTTTATTGTTCCTACACACTTACACACATACACATGGACACACACTTGTTCTCTTTCTTTCTGCTGTTGCTGTCCACACAGTACATGACTCATAGGAATGACTCATCCCCTTCCCCTCCCCCACTACACACACACACACACACACACACACACATATCATTGCATTATCTCTCTAGGTAACCTTGGCAAAGACAGGGAACGAGAGACTGAGACTGTTGAGTTTTGAGGTGTCTGTATTTCCACATTTTGCCATCCCATAATAGCACTAAATCTCTCATGTGGGATATTTACCCTGCCACAGGACAGTGGAGCACTTTCTGCACAGGTATTGTGCACCTGACGTCACTGCTCCACAGACAGCTCGTACTGTTGGCTGATTTGTGTTTTTAGGATTTGGTTTCAGTCCTTTATCATTTTTATTGTTTGAGTTTGAGTAAGAACAAAAGAGGTTTCTCTACTCATCATCTGCACCAAACAAAAAGTCTGAGAGGTGATGTATATGAACCTGAGCTGCCAGCAGAAAACTATCATATCATATATAATAAGAGGTATATTTAACATAGTGTGTGTATATGTAATATACATGTGTGTGGATATATATATATATATATATATATATATATATATACAAACAAACACACACACACACACACACACACACATATATATATAAAATAAATGAATGGATATGGTGTGTGTGTGTGTGTTTGTTTGTATGCGTGTGTGTATTCTACATTTGAAATGTAAAATCATACTGCTGAATCTTACGTGTGTGTGTGTGTGTGTGTGTGTGTATTCTACATTTGAAACAAGTTTATACTGCAGAATATTTTGTGTGTGTGTGTGTGTGTGTGTGTATCAGAGATGGGCACTCGAGTTAGAGACTCGAGTTCAAGTCGCACTCGAGTCGTATACAAATAGACTTCAGACTTGACTTGTAACTCGTCCAAAATGACTCCCGACTCGACTCGGACTCGGTCCAAAATAACACATGAAAACTAAGTTTATTTTCATTGCTATCCAGGCACAGTGAGCGAAAGTTACAGAAAAATAATACATTTGTGTATGTATACTTTTATTTTGTTGCTTTGGGACACGGCCCGTTTTGACGAATCACAACATCTGTCTTTGGCGCACGCGCGCGATATCAGTGAGCGGCGCCAAATGTAAACAAAGCAGCGTAGCATGGCTTCGGCGGCAGCACCATACGTAGTGGCCTTTGGTTACAGAGAATTCAAAATCCTTGGTTATAACAGAAGAGTGGCAACGTGCAAAGAATGTGGGAAGCAAATTAAAGACACTGGATCGACCACATCAAACTTCATAAGGCATCTGAAAACACACCCGGAGAGGTTTGTTTAGTTTATGCTAGCCACTTAGCCGTTAGCCGTCAATGCAGCTATATAAAATGCAGTATTTCTCATTAGGCTTACCCTGGCTTGACGTAGGAACTATCTTATAACATGTTTATGTTTAGGTTCAAATAATTAATTAATTAATTAATAGCAGTGCAGTGTGAAATTGTCTGAAGACAAACCTAGGGCACAACTACTGACATTGTTTAAGTTGGAAGTTATATAAAAATGTAAACAACAGTCAGTGATACTACTGATAACGTGATACTGCTTCTTATTTGTTCTATTTGAAAGTTGTAGTTGTTCATTATTATTCAAGATATCAAGACTAAACTGAGCATGTCATTTTTTGTGAGTTAGTATTATAAAGAAATACATAGCATTTAACCAAAGAAAAAAAGAGAGCTATTGGACTGTAAAAAAAAATATAGTTATGTTTTGCACACAAAGTTAATCTGTTGTGTGTTTCATCTACACAGTTAGTATATATGCTTTGTGTATGCTATATTGACTTAAGTCTTGACTTGGACTCTAGCATAAAGACTTGTGACTTGACTTGGACTCTAACCTATAGACTTGTGACTTGACTTGGACTTGAATTTTGTGACTTGTGGCCATCTCTGGTGTGTATTCTACATTAGAAATGTAAATTCAAACTGCTGAATCTTACGTGTGTGTGTGTATTCTACATTAGAATCATAAGTTTATACTGCAGAATATTGTGTGTGTGTGTGTGTGTATTCTACATTAGAATCATAAGTTTTTACTGCAGAATATTGTGTGTGTGTGTGTGTGTGTGTATTCTACATTAGAATCATAAGTTTATACTGCAGAATATTGTGTGTGTGTGTGTATTCTACATAAGAAACAAATTTATACTGCAGAATATTGTGTGTGTGTGTGTGTGTATGTGTATTCTACATTAGAATCATAAGTTTATACTGCAGAATATTGTGTGTGTGTGTGTGTGTGTATTCTACATTAGAATCATAAGTTTATACTGCAGAATATTGTGTGTGTGTGTGTATTCTACATTAGAAACATAAGTTTATACTGCAAAATATTGTGTGTGTGTGTGTGTATTCTACATTTGAAACATAA
>BRDA01091636.1:0-15473 GCA_036984385.1 Crenuchus spilurus
ATGTTCTTTTGTAGTACTTGGTTCTAGCACTGTGTCACACACGATGGTCTAGTAGTTTTTGTTGTAACACTTTTCATTACGCACTTAAAAATATATCATTTTTTTGTCTGCTGTCCTCTTGTATCTGCTTAGCATGTTACATTACTGTGATGTTGGGTGGCATGGTGGTTAGCACGTTCACCTCTCAGCACTGAGATCACGTCCCCATCTGGTTGGATTTTCTGCTTGGATTTTCAGTTTCCGCACACAATCCAAAAGTACGGAGGTCTGGTGAATTGGGTACTCTAAATTGTCCATGTGTGTGCCCAGTAATGGACTGGCACCCTGTCCTGGGCTTGGCTAAGGCAGTGTAATGCTTTGCCCTGTGCCCAGTGAAGGAGTAGGGAACACACAGTATTAAGCGGAAGATAATGGATGGATGCTGTGACATTGCAAAAAAACGTCAAAATAACTTGTGCTTTATTTTTTTTTTCTATTCTAAGTGTATCAGCAGGTGAGCAGATCAGATTCAACCTGGACATTTAGTGAAGTAAAATGTGGAAAATACATTAATGGCATTAAAAATATTTCAATCATTCATTACAATAATGGATCCAGCAGTCAGGAAATACGACACAACCTGGAACTCAGGAACAAGGACAAAGGAACGGGAAAAGGTCTTTAAATTTAATGATTTGTCTCATCAAACAAAGACCAGATAAAATGTCCAGACTCTGGTCTTCTCTGATACTTTATGGATGTGGAATCTCAACGATATAAACGTAGTACAGATGCCATTGAACTTTGTTTCTGGAGAAGACGTTTGAAAGAACCTCTACTGTGAAGGGATCCTCAAACAACTCAACCCTCACCTTTCACTAAAAGCCCAGAAAACCAAACTGAAGCTCTTATTTTGGACACATTGTGAGGAGAACCAGAACACTTGAGAAGACAGTTATGCTGGTAAGACAGTTGAAGGTGAAAGGTTAGAGGACCAGCAACAAGATGGATGGATACAATTGGAAAAAAATCATGTATAAGTCATTAACAAGCCTGAAGACCCAAACAATCAAAAATGCTGGTATCATTGCATTTGACCAGCATAGCTAGCATGAGGAGTGGGTCTCACAGTGAAAATCAGAAGTGATTTCACTGTAGAAATGATCAGCCTACCACATGTGAGCTCCATTAAAATGTACTGGTTTATTAACTGTGTGTAAATAATGTACTACGTGGTTGTATTGTTACTCAAAATATGAATAAAAAATTTGATTTGAGCCATTAGTTGCAAAAGACTCTGGACATCCAGGCTTTTTACCCACCTTGGGCTTTCAAAGAGACATTTCAGTTTGAATTTGAGAAAGCTATCAGGCTCTCCTGTGAAAATGGCATTGATTTTGAAACCTCTTTATCACAAACACTTGGCTAAGTGGTTCGAAAGGGCAGCACTGGTGCACGGAGTTGTACACAGCCAATAAATGTGTTTAACTCTGCATTAGACACTGATTAAACATCTCAGCCCTTCTGCTGTGTACCTCAGAAAACCCTGAGACGGAAAAAAACTGAGATTTGTAGTTAATTTTAACATCTGGCAACATTGAGAGGGATTTTTTAAGGTCTGCTTATTTCACACGGCTGTCAAATTACAACCAGACATTTGGCAAATTATCCAAATGTGACACAAAAGGTTACAAAATAAGCACAAGTGCATCCACTTCTGAGACCAACCGCCTAGGCAACCACTGAGGAGGCCACAACCACTCATGTGGAAGTCACAAGTCAACACCCTAGCAACCGCTTCAGAAACCATAGCAACCGTCTAGGTTCACTTTTGCAACACCTTCAGAGACACCAGGAACCACCTAGGCAAACACTAAGAAGACCATAGCATCCACAGGCAGCACCTTACCACCCACCTGGAAGACCATATTAAACACAAGACAACACCCCAGCAACCGCTTCAGAAAGCATTTCAATCACAACTGCTTGGGAGACTACAGGAAATGTGAGCAGCACATTAGCAACCACTGAAAGGCCATAACAACCCATATTGTGTGTAAACACAGCATTTTCTTTAAGAAATGCAATGATCTAGTGCTCCGAGTTGCTTGGACTAAAGTGCTGACACTATGATCAGAGGCTTGAGAGTTCAAATCCTGGTCATGCTGCTTCACCTTCAGCATCCGTAGCCCTCTCTCTGGGTTGGTACATGGCGCTCTCACTCCCCATCACTACTAAGTATTGTTCGCTAGCTCAGGCATCTGCATACCAATCCATAAGGGATGGGGATCCTTTGCTTTCATCCGAGAACGTTGTAAAAGAGGCAGTGGCAGACTTCACATGCATTGGAGGTGGAATGGGCAAGTCTTCGCCCATCTAGAGCCAAGGACATTCCCAGTGGCTGGGAGAGTCATGGAAAACGAGTTGAATTCTAGCACTGGGGAAGAAAATGTACAAAATGTTTTGCTTTATAGACAATAGAGGTGTGAACCTTTACTGATCTCACGATTCGCTTCAAGTCGATATCGCGATGCATCACGATGCGGCACATGAATTTTCTGTATTATTTCCTTTGGTTGGCAGGCTTTGCACAGCGTATGTGACTTGTCTAGTTTGCGCTTCCCAATCAAGTCGTAGAATCCAAAATGTGTCCATATTTTGGCTTTTAAAACATTTGGAGCGTTTTAAATCTCAACCTCGCGACCTACCTCCATCATTTTTGCTATTACGTATGCAATGAATGACATCACGTTACAATCGATTATGGTCTGTAACTGCAGCGATGCTGAATTCTCCGTGTCTGCATCTCGATGCATCGATTATATGATTCATTTCAACACCTCTAATAGACAACAAGACCAAATTCACATTCAAATGACAGAAACAGACGTATTTAAACACATGTTGACAAAGTTTTGAATCTACACTATCCACACAACCTCTCAGCTTGTCTCAATAAAGTACATTCTGAGAAGGAAACATGTGTAAAGCTGGGCAGAGAGGTTCTATGTGAGGCCAGGTTTACTGTGATCTGATGACAGGCTAAGACTGCCTCTGCAGATATTACAAGCAGCTGTTGGGCTGTTTTAATTTCCACTTTAAAACTGTTCCACACTGCAGATATTCAAACCGCTTCTTTACTGTGTCTCACTGCTGCACAACAGTCTTAAGCAATGCTTGGAGTTGGATCAGAGTCCATTAAACATGCTTTCAGATCAGATGGGGATACCCCTATAGACTAACAATAGATCCTGTGTGAGAGAATGAAACAGAAGTCACACAGCTTGAGGCAGGATGGTTATATATCACAGAGTTGTAGAGTTACATGTAAAAACATGTTGCTGACGTTCTGAAATGTCACTTTAAAAAACAATCCACTTTCCACTCCCACTACACTAGTAATGGTGACCGAGGCTGGTCGTTGAGTGTGAACTGCAGGCTGAGCTGTGCTTGCTGTGTAGCTGTAATTCCAGGTCTGCTGGTGTACTGATATGTGGAGCAGTGGCTGGGAATCATACACACTTTAACAAAGTTGTCACACCGAGACTTCGTCAAAGAGGCAGGGTGGTGCCTGAAATGTGTACGTAGCTTCTGGCGGAAATTGCTCAATAAACGTGTTCCCGCCAGAGTCGTTCTGACCCAGATATCTATTACACCTAAGTGCAGCTGAAAATGAGTACCTGACAGGAACACTGGGCCCACTGTAATCAAAGGCAAATGATGCCTGGACCCCAAATCGTTGCAACATAATACCACAGCGGCTCCAAAAGAGCCTGAAGCTGGCTTTGTAGAAAAGATCATCTGTCTGTATGGAGAGATAGTGAGAGACATGGATGTAGTCTGTAGTTTCCATAGGTATGTAATAATGAGTGATGGAGCATTCTCCAACCGGGGTTTGGCATCAGTGGAGAGCATTTTACATATATAGTATTATCATTGTCACACACACACATGCATGTGTGTGTGTGTCTTTAGCTGTATTGGGAGCTACATTTTCTATACACAGGGATGTCTGCGCCTTGCGATTGTATGATCATGATTATTATTATTTATTCACTTACCCGATTATTATTTATCCCTATTATCCTCACGGCCTGTGTCTCCTCTATCACATTATGAGTCTGAATATAAACAATTATTTAGTTCTATTAACTTAACAGCATGTAACAACAGATCTTTAAGAACCTCAGTGATATAGCTGGTAAATAATGACTTGTACATGTAGCCACGCCCCTTTAATAAGCCTGTGGGGTCTCACTTTTCTTATTGTTTCTTTTCCTCCACATAAAGTTCTCACAGTGGAAGATTCTTTATCCAGACCAAGTAGATGACTGAGTGAGCATTTATTTTTCATTTTGGTGATTTGGGATGGTGCATTTAGCAAGATATGACATAAAAATACAGCTAGCAGCAGGAGCCTCCTTAAAACATCCTTATTTTCCAGTTCGACAGACTAAAATGACCAAATGAGTGTCAAGTTAGTGAAAAAAACAGTAAATAATTCAGTCAGTGTCTTTCTTTTTCTGAGGACGAGGGAGAAAACACTGACGTGGAGGATCCAAAAATAAAATCGCAGAGGAGCTCCTGTAGAAGAATGTCCAGAAGTTCCATGTAAAATATGCTTTGCATGCTGGTGTTTATCTACTTGTCAATGAAATGAGATTACATCTTGCATGTGGGCTCTTTGCATAGGCCCCCCTTGTGGCTAGTTCCTCCATGGAATGGAAACTGACTGGTTCTTCTTATTGGTGCAAAGCTCTGTGTTTATGCTATGCACAGTAAAACAGACAAGCATGTAGTGTGATGCTATACAGTGGTAATCCTACTTACGAGCATCCCTACTAACGAGTATTCCAGGTAACGAGTCGAGATCTCTGAATATTTTTGTTCCAGGTAACGAGTAAAATTCCAAGTAACGAGTAGTGTAAATTTCTTCAAGTATGCCAACCGCTAGGGGCGCTGCGGTCGTAGCATCCCCTAGATGCTACCGTAAAAGAAGAGGTCACTTATTACCTTTGACCGCTGTCCAGTGAAAGTGAAAGTGCTAGTGAAAGCGACGCTAAGGTAGCAAAAGGTAGTGAACAAGAAAGTTAGATACATTTTACTTTTACTTTTCATATGATAAGTGTAACCATGCCATACACGTACGCCCGTCCTCCTGTCCTCCTTAGCCGCCAGCCTACACGAGCACCGTCGTCGTCTCGTTTATGTTTTAAAAACCCATATAAACACATTATTTAGCATATTAAAGTATACTGTATATTGGCCGGCTGACACGGATTAATCAGTTTTACATGTATTCTTATGGGGAAAATGCATCCAGCTAACGAGCTTGGCTCCTGCACGGATTAAACTCGTAAGTAGGGTTACCACTATACTTTCTATTCCTGCATAAATGATACTGAATAGACTTCAGGAGCAAGTTTACAGGAGCATTTCAGACAGGTAGGAGCTTATTATTGTTCTCTTTAAACAGATGAATGATAAAATTTGAGTGATGTGAAACATTCATATTCATGTTTAAAATGATAGTTTCAGATCCAAACAGTAAAATGCTCACATTTGTTAGGTCACATTCATAAATATTTTTCAATTTTGTGGTGGGACACTGCTCACTGTGTTTGAAGTTTGAAAAAAAGAGGAGGAGGGACAGCTGGCCCTGCAGCCACAGCTGTACAGACCTCCTCACAACGGCGATTGAGCGGAGACAAACTTAACTTCAACTGTGATCATATAAAAAAAAATCTACAACTGCCACAATTAAAAAATGACAGTCTAAACACAATACAAATATTTTCATGTTAACTAGCTTGCTCACCTAAGATGAAGAAATTCTCTGCTGGGTTCAGGTTTGTAGATCTTGCTCAACATCAACATTTAATTAATCAATGTTATAAAAAATAGACCTAAAAAAGAGAGACCTAAATTTACGCAACAAATGTGTTATTACAGGTTAATACAGGTGTTATTATATAACCTGTTGGATAGGGATCTGGTCTTGTGACCGGAAGGTCGCTGGTTCAATCCCCTAGCAGGATATGCCTGAAGTGCTCTTGAGCAAGGCACCTAACCTCTAACTACTCCCCGGGCACTGTGGAAAGGGGCTGCCCACAGCCTCAGGCATGTGTGCTCACTACCCCCTAGTGTGTATGTGTGTTTCACTGCATGGACGGGTTCAATATGGTGGTCAAACTCCTCTGTGTACAAGCTAATTGGTCAATGATTGTGCACTTTCACTTTCACTTATAACACTACCAATTATAATGTTTTCATTTGATACAACATTAGAAAATAACTGTGGCCAGGTTTAATATGTGTGACTCCATCAACCAAAACTGTCCAATCAAGAGAAGCTCTATGTTCACTGATGAAAGACACAAGGATGACCAACACAAATTGTGGTTCACCAGATTGGCTACAGGTTCTACTCAAGTGGCCCAAATAAGTGTATGTACACATATCTCAATATCTCAGTACTCGAATGGTCCTGTACTTGTATTCATGTCCATGTTCCTCAGCAGAACATCCCTGTTAACCAGCTAAACTAACATTCCCTCAACATCCTCCAGACTGATGACCGCTCTTGCAGATGGACTATTGATTTTACAGCAGGTGTTAAAATCATGGTCCAGAAAATAGCCACCTTGTACACCCTATTTTCTCTTTCAGACGCAGCCTCCCTGTTAACAACGGCCCCTAAAACAGAATTCATTTTCATGTTCGGTGACTTATTTTATTTCTGGCCATCAGAGATGTGATTTATAGGGAAGTAACTCATAGGATTAAAGAGTTATCGAACAGGCTGCCGCCCTTGCAGCCTCTCCCACGTCCTGCTTGTAAGACAAGCAACCCGGGAACAAAAGGGACAGTTATTTAACTCCAATGTCCTATTGATTCTTTTTTTTAATGGCTTTTTAACAGAACGATATATAACGTAGTTAGCAGTGATTCTCTTTGCCTTGTGGAGGCAGGGGAAACCCAGATCATCAGAGCTTTGATTCAACCTTTTAAAAGTCTTTTAGGTGGTTTTGCCTCAGTCTTAAAATCTAGTTACTGTATATTGAGTGTCTGGTTTTGTAGATAATAAAACTTTGAGTAGGGTTGTGTGTTGGCAATGTGATAAAATATATTGTGATATTGCAAGCAAGGTGATTTTTATATCTACTTTTAGAAAAACTGTCAGAGGTGCATCTTTACACTACTATTTTCTGTTGGAGTGGAAGAGTCTAATGGCTGAAGGCATTACAACACATTAAAACACTACCATCTAGTGGTCAAGGGTTTAAACAACAACACAAAATGACCCACCAATCTTTGCATGGAAACTAATAATTAAAAAATATATATTTGAGGAACATCATCACAAAACAATGTATTGATAGTGTACGTTCATACACTCCTAACTTTAATTATAATGAATTTAATAACATTATGTCTATATTGCATTGGTGGGGAACTGAAGTCCAGTGTCCAGTTTGATCAGGCAGTTACTTGCTGAGGCAAATGAGGATATTCACGAAACTATGCAGTAATTCAGCCCTACAGGACTGGATTTCCCCATCCATGCTATATTATATCAAGTTTAGGTAACATTACGCCTTTTCTTTCATCTTGAAATGATGTGCATTGCTTTTTCCAGTGGCTGTTCCAATGGCGTTTTACTTTAAAATTGTTGCAGACATTTAATCTGATTGTATGCCTCAAGTGCTGCAATTTGTGGACAATTTCCACCAATGAGCCAAAACATTATGACCTAGACATATGCATAGATACAGTGTATCACAAAAGTGAGTACACCCCTCACAATTCTGCAGATATTTAAGTATATCTTTTCATGGGACAACACTGACAAAATGACACTTTGACAAAATAAAAAGTAAATCAAATCAAATCAAAGTTATTTATAAAGCGCTTTTTACAACTGGTGTCACAAAGCAGCTTTACAGGGTTAGTAATAACAGACATCAAATCATTAATCCCTAATCCCCGGTGAGCAAGCCAACGGCAACAGTGGCAAGGAAAAACTCCCTCAGAGCTGGAGGAAGAAACCTTGGGAGGATCCAGACTCACATGGGGGACCCATCCTCCTCTCGTCTGCTAATTCTAAGTGTGTGATAAATCATAATCATATAATGTTGTTGTAATGCCCAGGTGAACTGATATGGTGACAGTAGTGGGACAGGAATGATGATGATAGTGGTAGCAATGATAACGGCCAGAAAGTCCATATGAACTCCAATGTGGGCAGTAGAGTAGGGCATCTGGAGAAGGTCACAGTAGTTGGTCGTTGGTGGGCAGCTGATCCAGGGAAGCACCATGCAGGGAATATTAATCAGTCTTACATCAGCCTTGGACCGGACCGATAGGCAATCACTCACTCGGAAAAAGACAAGTAGTCTGTGTGCAGCTTATATAACAGTGTAAATTTATTCTTCCCTCAAAATAACTCAATATACAGCCATTAATGTCTAAACCACCGGCAACAAAAGTGAGTACACCCCTTAGTAAAAGCTCCTGAAGTGTCAATACTTTGTGTGGCCACCATTATAGATATACTTAAATATCTGCAGAAATGTGAGGGTTGTACTCCCCCCTCACTTGTGATACACTGTAGATTAAACAAGTAACATGGATTATCTCATGACAACAGTGCATGACATAGTCTTGAGTAAGAGAACAGCTGGTTCTTGTAGTGGACAGGTTGGATGTGGGAGATACAGGTAAACATGCAGGACCTGAGGACCAAATTGTTTTAGCAAGGCTTGTGAGGTGCTCTTTGTCAACAGTTGTCATTATCTATTAACAGCCTGATTTTTGACCTCACAACTTACAGAATCTACTGCTAACATCTTGGTGTTAGATACCTTCAAAGGTCTTATAGAGTCCATGAGTTACTGAGGGAGATCTGTTTTGGCAGCTGATGATCCATTATAATCAGCCTAAATTGTGATACCAATCATTCAGGCTGCATTGCATTGCAATGTCCCTGGTTTGAACAATCTATTATTTTCAGTTTTAACACTAATATTGATCTTTGAGATTGGATCAGAACATCCCTAGTCTTAGGATTTGAGGTTTGCCTGCTTCCCAATCTTCTATCTCCTCAAACAAAGTGCTAATGATTAGCTGCCCAGAATAGTGCCAACTTTGTTAAAAAGTGAAATAAGAACGTTATTGACTGAACCACAGTAGAAGTGGACCGCCTCCAATCTGAATTCTGAATTAGTCAACCGTTGGCTGTGTATAGAGGAGATGAGAAGATAAGGAGGCCTCAGCAGTTTTTTCTCTCCTCCTGACATGTGATGAGAGTAGTAAATGAAAGGACCATCTTCGAGCCTTTCTCTTAGCGCTGCAGCAATCTGCATAAGAATGGGGCAATCAAAGCCCAAGTGAGGGTTTAAAACGTTATTTGGATAAAAGAGTGGTGATTGGGGCTGTGTGATACGCACTTTTCTGAGTGAAACACACACATGCACACATACAATTATCCCTCCATGCCTACGCTTAAAAAAGCCTCGTTCTCATACATTAGCATAATTTTACAGCTTTAAAGGAGCCCTTTAATGATTACTGGAAAGATTTGTTTTAAATTCATAAGCAAATACTGACCATCAAGATTTTAGTTTTTTATTGATTAATCCTTCTAGCTTTTCCACAGCATATACTGTATGCCTTAAATATCTTTATCTCCTACTAGCATTACTCACTATAATAATAACATACAACAGAATAAGTCCATGAAGCCAGGTCTGTTTTCCATGTAGTTACTGCATAAAAATCTACACAATGTGATAAAAGTCACAAAGTTTCATTATTATCCACCCACAGCAAATAGAAAAAGTGCAAATTCAGATTTTCTCTCACTAAGAACTATAGTTGACAGCATACACAAATAATGAGGGTGATAATGGTGATGTTGGTGATGGTAATGGTGGTGATATTAGTGATATTGGTGACTCTGTTGATGGTGACGATAATGATGTAGGTGATGTTAATGATGACAGTAATTATGGTGATATTAGTGATGGTAGTGATGGTGATAATAATGATGTTAATAATGGTGATATTGGTAATGGTAATTGACAATGTTGATGATGTTAATGATGATGTTAATGATGGAGGTGATGTTGATAATGGTGATGTTGTTGATGGTAATGATGGTGATATTATTGATGTTGGTGACAATGTTGATGATGGTGACAGTGAAGTAGGTTATATTAATGATGATGGTAATGATGGTGATATTGATGATAATGGTGATGTTGGTGATGGTAATGGTGATATTAGTGATGTTGTTGATGGTAATGATGGTGATATTAATGATGTTGGTGACAATGTTGATGATGTTAATGATGTTGGTAATGATGGTGATACTGATGATAATGGTGATGTTGGTGATGGTAATGGTGATATTAGTAATAATGACAATGTTGATGATGGTGACAGTGATGTAGGTGATGTTAATGATGTTGGTAATGATGGTGATACTGATGATAATGGTGATGTTGGTGATGGTAATGATGGTGATATTAGTAATAATGACAATGTTGATGATGGTGACAGTGAAGTAGGTGGTGTTAATGATGGTGATATGATGGTAAAAAGTATCCATGATGACCACGTGTGTGTGTGTGTGTGTCTGTGAACTATTGTGTGACTCATGGAATGTAACACATTCTGGCCTAGAATTGTATATATGAGACCAATGATGACCGGTAAGGGATGATTAACTGAAAATGATCTAAATCCGGTCACCGGCTCGATTGGCGCATCTTTAGTTGAAAGTTTGGATTCTCAACATGTGTTTGTTAGTAAAAAATGAGCTTAGTGCACAAATTAGAGGAACAAAAACAATCTACATTCTCAGGAACACAGACATGAACCTGTCAATACTGAATGGAATTCAAGTGTAATTGAGTACATGAATAATTAACTATTTAATTATGCAATTAAACATCTAGACCTGCAAGCCTTAATGTTCAGACTGTTGTTCTAGACTACGTTTCAGAGAAGTGGATACTGACGTTTGTAACCAAGCTGTGCAGAAGCTGTTACAGATGGGTGAACAGAAGAAGTGTATTGAGTTGATGCTCTTTTCTCATCTGCTCTCTCTCTCTGTCCTCACTTCTTTAGCTGCTGACCTAATGGGTTGTGATGTGTGAAATTGCCTCTGCTCTGTATCACGTGTGCATTCACATCCCCTACACACCCTCAGACATATATGGATACAAGGACAGGCCTGCTCCTCTATACATCTCCCGCCTCTGTTCCATTTCTCTGCACTCTTCCTCTTCCAATTTCTCCTCCGTTTCCTCTCCCAATTTCTCCATTTCTTCTCTGCTTCCTCTCCCAATTTCTCCTCTGTTTCCTCTCCCAATTTCTCCTCCGCTTCCTCTCCCAATTTCTACTCTGCTTCCTCTTCTAATTTGTCCTCCGTTTCCTCTCCCAATTTGTCCTCCGTTTCCTCTCCCAATTTCTCCTCTGCTTCCTCTCCCAATTTCTCCTCCGCTTCCTCTTCCAATTTTTCCTGTTTCCTCTCCCAATTTCTCCTCCGCTTTCTCTCTCAATTTCTCCTCCGTTTACTCTCCCAATTTCTCCTCCGTTTCCTCTCCTAATTTCTCCTCTGCATCCTCTCCCAATTTCTCCTCCGTTTACTCTCCCAATTTCTCCTCCGTTTCCTCTCCTAATTTCTCCTCTGCATCCTCTCCCAATTTCTCCTCCGTTTCCTCTCCTAATTTCTCCTCTGCATCCTCTCCCAATTTCTCCTCCGTTTACTCTCCCAATTTCTCCTCTGTTTCCTCTCCTAATTTCTCCTCTGCATCCTCTCCCAATTTCTCCTCCGTTTACTCTCCCAATTTCTCCTCCGTTTCCTCTCCTAATTTCTCCTCTGCATCCTCTCCCAATTTCTCCTCCGTTTACTCTCCCAATTTCTCCTCCGTTTACTCTCCCAATTTCTCCTCCATTGCCTCTCCCAATTTCTCCTCCGTTTACTCTCCCAATTTCTCCTCCATTGCCTCTCCCAATTTCTCCTCCACTTTCTCTCCCAATTTCTCCTCCACTTTCTCTCCCAATTTCTCCTCCACTTTCTCTCCCAATTTCTACTCGTTGCCTCTCCCAATTTTTCCTCAGTTTCTCCTCCCAATTTCTCCTCCACTTTCTTTCTGAATTTGTCCTCTATTTTCTCTCCCAATTTCTCATCCACTTCCTCTGCTTCCTCTCCCAAATTCTTCTCTACTTCCTTTCCCAATTGTTCCTCTGCCTCATCTCCCAATTTCTCCTCTACTTTGTCAGCTAATTTCTCCTCCAATCCCTATCTGACTTACTCCTCTACTTGTTCCAATTTCTCTTCCACTTCATCTCCCAATATCTCCTATGCTTCTTCTCTGAATTTCTACTTCTCTTCCTCTGCTTCCTCTCTCAATTTCTCCTCTACTTCCTTTAACAATTTCCCTTCCACTTCATCTGACTTACTCCTCTACTTCCTCTCCCAATTTCTCTTATACTTAATTTCCCTATTTCTCCTACACTTCTTCTCTGCATTTCTACTCCACTTCCTATGCTTACTCTTCTAATTTCTCCAATACTTCTTTTCCCAATTTTTCTGCTGCTTCCTCTCTGAATTTCTCCTCCATTTAATCAGCCAAACTCTTTTCCACATCTCAGATAAACAAAAAAAGAAACATTTACTTTTTCAAGAAATAACTTATTTTAATTAGTAATTAAAATACCCTCATGAAGAATTCTGCTCAATGTTGATTATTAACTGTAGTAGGCTATGGCTGTCAAGCAACACAAAAAATCATTGGTAAAACTTCAGTCACTGGTATCAATTAACATGGTATATTAATCCAATTGTTGTGATCAGATTTTAGAGCTAAAGATACAGTCCCATATTTGAGAAGACATTAATATATAAGTTATTTCAAACAGAATATTATGACCAGGACTTGACTGATTTTCAGTCTTCTCAGATAAAGTCGATATTCAGCATGTTTTTCAGAATCAGCACTTAAACTCTGTTTCCATGCTTATAAAAGTGTATTTATTTATTTATTTTTTTACAAGATTCTATGTGATTGGTAGATAAAAGCTCTTTATTTTTATAAATCTGTATGTTCATTTAATACAAGCTGTGATTAAGAGTTGCATCCTGATTCATACTACAAATAGCAAAATAAAACATATTGGACCCAAATATCAGTTCCCAGTATTATTAATAATCAGTATCAGCATCAGCACTGAAAAAACAACCAACAAGTCAGCCCCTAATCATGACCAATTTACTAATATGGCTAATATAGTATTGGTGTCACCAAAATAGTTCATGGACTGTTGGTAGGCTGCTGATACTGTTTGGCAGCCACTGTTGGTAGTCTGACCACTGTTGACATGGAGCACCTCTGAAGCCTTGCCACTTCGGAGATGCCCCAACCTCACTGTCTGTCCATAACTATTTGGACCTTAAATTGGCTCCAATCTGCACACTTCAGCATCCCAACACATCTACAAGACCCGACTGTCCATCTAACATATTCCAGACCTGGAGGAATGTTATAAGGTAAACAAGTGGTATTAATATTGTGGCTGATCGCTAAGCATTCATACTTACATCCCTCAGCCCAGTGCTCAAATCTACACTCTAGGACAAAATAAAACACTTTTATCATGCACGTCAGATCCATAAGCGCCGTTAGCCTTCATAACTTGCAATTAAGCTCCTCTCGCACCTCTCTTCTGACTTTTAAAGCAGCCTGAACCGCCTTCTCGGCTATTTCCATAATGCATTAAAAACACCACTTACTCGTGAAAGAGTAGCAATTAGCCAGCATCTGCCTTTTTGAAATGGAAAGCAAACCTGATTTACACGAGTAATAGTTCTACAAACTGTACCAACCAGTGCTAACAAAAGGTCAGAATTTGCATTCAGCATTAGGGAGGGAAAGGAGAAGAATAAGGAACGGTGCGAGACTGTTCCACTAATATGCATTCCACTGAATATTTATGACGCTAAAACACATCCAATTAACTATTTAAATTATTAATATTAATGGGGTCATACATATGCATGTGGGCTTTTGTTGGGCTCCATAGGTAAGACGGGGATCAGGAAACAGGAATTTTGTGCTGGAAAAGGCTTGCGGTCTCCCTATAAGTCTTCTTTCCCTGTGGACATAACATAAGCCTTTCACATGCCTTCATTGCCCAGTAATTAGACTGAAAAGGCAGATCACGGCTGGAGATACGGATTTTCCACTTAGAAACCGCAGAAATAAACAATGTACAAATATGCCATGGCTGCTGTAGATAAGCTGACAGACAATAGAACTAAATGAATCAAAATATGAAAGAAACAGGTTGCTCATAAACAACCCAAAAGACAGATAACGCGACGACTGCATTGTCATGTTTTTTGAGCTGAAAGGCTTGCTTGCTGATGTGTGAATAAGAGATTCTCTTTGTGTTCAGATGCCTTTTCTGACCAGACTCAGCTGAGCATATGATGATGGAACAGCCTGGTCTTCTGCAAGGCCAAATACATCAGACCTGAAAAATGCACTAGGACAAAAACGGCCTCTTTCACCAGGACATGATGCTGGTGCATGTTGGCAATGCACAACTCATTTACTTCCTCCCTTTCTTCCAGTTCCATTTGTACACACTCAAAGCTTGTTGACATTTGGGACAGACATTACAGATTCATCTCAACTACCAGCAATGGTCAGCATCCACCTGGATGATGTGATGGTAGCCAGTCCACAGAACTCACATCACACAATAGCTATTAGACAGAGAGGTCACTGCACTGGGGCATTGGAATCCTCCTAGTGCCTCCTGTTATCCCACCAACACCACTTCCAGCAAACACACATGCTGCTGTTCTCTCTCTCTGTCTCACAGTGTATATATACTGATCATTTTCCACAGTCTATTCCAAGTTCATTGCACAATGGCTGATTATTTTTGCCAAAGTTGCCGTCTTTACTGGGTCAAACTGGCATTTTAAATTCTTTAAAGGAAACCAGCTGAATTGAATAGCATGAATAAATGTAGTACATTGCATAGCTACATGTACTACATTGAAAAAGAGAGCCAACTCGGCATTGATACTGACAGTGCTACATAATTATGCTGTAACATTTTGGTTCAGGTGTAGAAAATGCAGTGTAAGTGCACTTATCCTGATCATTTACATGATAAAATTGCAACACAGCTGCCAAAAACAGTTTAATTACAAAACAGATGCATAGAGCAGCAATGTATGGTGTTTTCTCTTTATATTCCAGAAAGAGTTTAATGAAAAATCACCGCAACATGTCACTGAATCAGAAAAAAATATTCTTGCTGTACCAAGAAGGCTAATGCTGCTAACAAGTTATCAAGGCTTATACATCATCAATTAGAATTATGCAAACTGCATGCTGCACAAGTGGTTTCATACATTAAATAACAGCCTAACGGGTTCCTAACTTCGGCCTAACATCAACCTAACTTCA